>JAOXJP010261563.1:0-20979 GCA_025762735.1 Platanus orientalis | reverse complement strand
TTTAATTTATTTTCAAATATAAATTGATTTTTTAAGAACTCATAGAAGATGGATATGTTGCATGTTTCATGTGTAACCAAGTTATTTAAGGACTCTTAGAAGAGGGATACGTGACTTGTTGTGGGAGCTTATGCAAATTCTTTGCTAGGTAAGCTTACGCCGCATATCCGGGCCCAATTTTTAATGGACTGGGCCATGGAATGGATCCAAACTTGCATAACAAATTAAATGGCTCATCTGGCCTCGCCATGGAATAGATCCAAACTTGCATAACAAATTAAGTGGCTCATCTGGCCTCGCCATATTTTGAGCAGGCCAGCAGAGCTAGGTGGGTGGATCCATGTACTACATCTATATGACTTTGGTGATGACTTCCTTGCAGGACTCAGAACAGAATGCTAGACCATTACAACCACACAACAATCGGAAGATTCAGCTCTATGGGCCCAAGACTTTGCCGGAACGTAATTGACATATATCAGGAGAACTTATAATAGTTGCATAACTTGACCATTTTCTTTGGTTTATCCGAGCCCCCTTCTTTAACACATATATGAAGAGAGTATACAGAGTTCTGCTATGGTTCACAGGGTGCTTTCTCTCTACTCTATACAGAGAAGGTCTAGTGTCATGGTGTTGCTTTTTTTTTATTTTTATGGTAGCTCTATGGCAACTTTGATACAGTTTGATACTATGATGTTCAAGTATAGCAGTTATAGTAGTTATGGTAGCTGGGTTTGCGCGTGAGTAGATATCTTAACCATTTGTTATTACAAATTTTTGGTTTTACGGTTTATTTACAAGTCACAATCAGATCGCTTCTGTAACCTATGTCATATTATAACCCCATTCCACATTCGGGCTGGGATTAGGTACGGAAATTTGCTTCTCCTGATGTATTAGGATGACATCAGGGTGCTGAGTACCAGTACCTAAAAGTGACTTTCACTTTTTTGGGGGGTGCTTATCACTTTTCAGCAGTGATGTGTCCACCCCGTAATACCATCCTAATACATCAGGAAATGCAGATTATACCAGTAGCTATCACTATAGGTTGACAAGTGACATTTACAAGGGTAAAAACTTCAAAACACCTATTTTGAAAACACGTTTTGACAATTTTACCAATGTAAATGTCACTTGTCAACCAATAGTGATAACCATGGGCTTTTGCGATAGAGGATCACAACTTGGGTCAGGGAACCATATCATGAAAAGAAAATATGGTAAATACCAGATTTTCTCCTACTCACAGACTGTCTTGCGATGGTCCATGATGATTATCACTTTTTGGGGGTACGTGTGCATCATCAGACGGCCTTGACAGTGGGAGAGGATCTAGGCCCATAAATACACAAAATAAAATAATAATAATAATAATAATAATAAGAAGAAGAAGAAGAAGAAGAAGAAGAAGAAAAAGAAGAAGATTATTATAATTGTAGGAGGGCACGACCTATAAAATGGTACTCAAAAAATTGCAAGCATGTGCAGGCACACTATGTCTTTTGTCTATTAAGGTCTATGCAAAACCATTAATTGATGTCTCTCTTTGACTAGGGCTCTTGACAAAATTAGGGCTATTCACGAATCACGAGGAGAAAAAAAAATCTAAATGAGTATTTTGATAAATACATTCTCGACAAATTTTTATTAAATGTTTCTAAGTTGGGAATTTGAATCATCTTCATCTGCCAAACCATATTTAGGGTTGTAAGAGGAGTGGATTCGGATCGGATGTATGCATATCTGATATCCAATCCGATTAAATGTGTGTGCGTCCAATATCCGATCGGATATCCATCGAATGTTTAACAAATGAATTCAAATTCGAATTCGATTACATAATTGAATTTCGGATGTGAATTCGGATATCCAATTAGTTAGATTTAGCATATATATATATATATGTATGATATTTAATCGGATCGGGGACAACTCTTCCATTTTCACTACCTTTATCAATCATCTTGATTTAGAATTTTCCATGATTGATTTAAGGGAGTTAAAGTTCTTTTTCGGGATTGAGGCTAAACGTTCTTTCTAGGGCCTTCTCCTTACTTAAAAAAAGTATGCTTTGGGCCTTCTTACTCGTGCAAGAATGATTAGTTGAAACCTTATCCTACATCAACTACTTCAGGATAAAAAATGTCGATTCGTGAAGGTGTTCCATTATTTGATCCTACTATGTATAGGAGTTTAGTTGGTGCACTTCAGTACCTCACTCTCACTCACCCTGACATTAGCTATTTTATGAATTAAGTTTATCAATTCATGCATATACCTACTACCAAACATCTTTAAGCGATAAAACAAATTCTTCGTTACCTTAAGGGAACACTTGGCTTTGGTATTCTACTTTGTCTTAACCCTTTTTTCCTTATTGTTATATTCATTGATGCTGATTGAGCTGGTTGCCAAATTTTTTCGGCTCCACCATTGGTTTTTGTAAGTATTTGAGATCCAATCTAATTTTTTGGGGTTCCAAGAAACAATTCACAATCTCCCGCTCTAGTGTTGAGCTTGAATACAAAGTGTTGGTTGTGACTACATTTGAGTTGCTTTGGCTTTCTCATATAATCAAGAATCTATGGGTTCTTTTCAAGTTTCCAATAATTATTCATTGTGGTAGCTTGAGTGTTACTCATATAGTAATTAATCTAATTTTTCACGCTTAAACCAAACATATCGAGGTGGATTACCACTTTGTAAGAGATCTTATGGTCAATGACACACTTTTTGTTCGTTCTCACCATCGGTTGATTAACATCTTCACAAAAGGCTTATCAAAATCGTTTTTCATTCTTCATCACTCCAAATTACTAGTGGTTCTCCCAAAAGTTTGTGAGGGTTAATAACACATATGATATGCAAGATTCTCACAGCACATATGAAATGCAAAATCCAACTTTGTAGAAAACTTAATAATGAATTTGTTCAAATCAAGATGATTCATTTCTTTAGGAAACCCTATATTGAATTTACAAAAAAGATGATCCATCTCTTTAAGAAACTTAATATTGAATTTTTTTTTGTAGTTTGATTTTCATATTTTTATGTGTAAATCTCTAAATAAACTCATGAGTGGTAGCTGTACAAAGAGTGAAAGAAATAAAAAAACTTTGTCATCGGTATTTGTCATTTCTAATTTTTTCTTATAGTTTATTATCAGAATAAATTATCATCCAATTTTTCTTACGAATGGTGTGAAGGACGGTACAAGCGTGTTGATCTCGTCCCCGTAATACAGATAAAACTGACCGGGCGGACCTAGAACGTGATTAGCCGGGCAGAACTAGAACTTGATTAACCAATCCTTGAAGGGATGAAGGCCCACGTCACCCTAACCTTTTGATTTTTGGGTTCCAAGTGGATCCTGTCAATGGAGGGATGTCATATCTTTGATTTGACCCACTCCAGCTGTCACCCGTGTTTGAAGCAGCATGTGAAATTACAGCATCAGACTGCTCGTGGATTGGAAGTCCAAATGGGACTGGTATGACTTTGGTCCACAGAACTTTGCCATCACCTGTAACATCAGCTTGAATGCTGCCGTCAATAACCAAATGTTTAAAGCAACGTGTCACAGTCATACCTGGCCACCTGTAACTGAAATCCTTGTTTAAAAGAGTAGCTATATATCTTAAACAACACACTTCACTCCTCTTTTGCCTTCTTCAAACTCCAGCTTCTTCCATACCAATTTCTTCTTCTCCTCCTTCAATTCTTTTAAACAGCTTCTTTTTTAATCAATTCTCTTTTAAGTAACAAAATTTATAGGCTTCTGTACCTTCTATGGTTGTCTATTGACTTAACTCGGCACTGCTTGTTCCCTTAGGAATGAATGAAGTAATAATAAGTGATTTTTTTTCTTTTTCTTTTTCTCGGTTTTGATTAGCATCCCTCGAATCATCTTCATTTCAAATGGGAAAAAATTCCTCTACTTCCAATTAACACATTATAACATGTATTATCATAAGTTAAATACTTATTGATAAAGGATGATGCATTGGTAAATACGGATAATAGGATTATTATATGTGTATTTATCAAAATATCTTTATCGTTTGTTAGGTTACATGTTGAATTGGAACTGGTAGGACTTTCTCCATTTTAAATGGAAATGATTCAAACTCAGGATCCTCATGTTTGAAGCTGTCTTCAACGAGTGACCTCACAATCCTAGGGTTGAAATTTCGAGATCAGATCATTGGATCACAACCTTGAGATCAATTTGTTAGATTGTAGCTGTTGTAAGCGTAATTATGCAATTTCTTATAGCAAAATTATAGAATTCTCTTGTTGCTCAAGATTCTTAAATTTCTCATCACATGCGCCATTTGACTTCATTCAATATTACATTAGTATATGAAGATGGAAGAAGTATTTGTCGAAGACTGCTTCTCGTCTTTCTTTTTTTCTTGGATTAATGATGTGTTAAAACCGTGGCGAACAAATCAACCATGATGCCACATGTGCATTTGCAAGAATTCACGTTCATTGTGGCCACAGAACCTGTTACAGGTGTGCATAAGGGGGCAAAAAAAAGGCAATCAAGGATGATAAAGTCATTTTTTTTGCCATTCAATTGAATCAAACTTGACTTTAGCCTTCTGTTTTTTTTTTTTTTTTTTTGCCTTGTGTCACTCTCTGGTCCCTGCTAAGTGGTCACAACACGTGTCATCTATAGAGGACCCTGAGTGATTTGCAAGGGGAATTTTGGTTACTACATAGAGTCCTCCTTTGGACAGACATTGGCTAAAATGGCCTTGCAATAATATCCTGATAGATTGAGTAGAGAAATCCCTACTAAAGATTGGGTGCGGAATCCGAATTCCCTTGAAACATTCTTCAGCTATTATGGATCATCTTCTTTGGAAAATCAAATTGACATGTGAGCTTCATTTGATATGTTGAAATATATTGCTGCAAGTTAAAACCCTAATTGTACTTTTGTTGTTAGGCTAAATCTTAAAGTTGAAGATCTTTTAAGGGAGGAGAAAGTAAAAGAAAGGAAAAAGACTTAATAAGTTTTGGTCTTCCAATGATCTTAACCCAAAAAAGAGTGGGATTGGATTGCCCCCAAACAGATGCAGCTCAGGAATTGGTACAACCCCTTAATAAACGACTAAGGTCAACCCTGCATTAGGGGTGGACACATCAGCACCAAAAAGTGTAGATCACTTTTTCAGCACTGATGTGTCTGCCCCTGATGTGGGGCCACCTAAATCATTCATTAAGGGGTCACCAAATCCAAGGTGAACAGATGCCGGATATCTATATCATGTTGAACGGTTATGGTACCAAAAGCTGTTACTGTTCAATGGGATAGGTTCCAAATGAGGGAGGATTGTGTTTGTTTCTCCTCCTTACGCTAACCTCTCCTGGGGTCAAGGGGGCAAGCACACCAGTGTTGAAAGGGGATGGATATCACCTGTGACGCCCCCTTGTGAGACAAGACACGGTGGGATGGAACCCATTCACTTTTGCACTTTCAATGGGGATAAAATCACTTGTGTTGCCTTGCACTGTGTCTTGCCCAAGGCAACACAAGTGATTTTATCCTGTTGAAAGTGATTTACACTTTTTTTTTTGGGGGGCGAGGGGGGGGGGTAACTCACTTCTGACACTGATGTGCCTACCCTCTTGACCCTAGCCCAAGGGTGAAGCAGATACAATCCTCCTTAATTCCAAACACAGCAGAGATGTTGGAGGGTTTTCAGCATGGAGAGTGGACTGTATCTATTCCTCTTATCATCTGCTCCTCTCTTCACCCTGTCAGGGGGAGGGCACATCAGCACCGACAAGTGATTTTCAGTCGTGCTGATGTACCCTCCCCCTATAAGGGTGCAGAGAGGAACAGATGATAAGAGGAGCGGATGCAATCCAGAGAGAGAGAGAATCCTTGGGTTCAATCTTCTCTAAACTTAACGGAGAGATACAATGACAGCACTCGATTTGCCAGAAATTCTTTATTTTTTTTGGATGAATACATAGATACTTTTGTCAGAAACTGGGTACTTTGACAAATACATAGATGCTTGTTTAATATATATTAACAATAATAATACCCTCCTTTGACTCATCTGTATTTACCAAAACACCTTTTGTCAAGAATGTGACAAACGATCTTTAGAGTATTTTGATAAATATAGCGGGACAAGCATATATGCTAGTTTGTTTGTTTGTTTTTTTTCTTCTTTCTGGGAGGTTTAAAGACAGTAGATTTCATGCAGCCAAAAAGCATGCAGTGACCCTTAATATGTCTTAATATGTGGTGTTCACTTCTTCTGCCGCGTGGCTCCCAGCCTCTTGAGCTTGAGGGTTGCTGCATGTTTTTTTTCAAAATTTGCTTTGGACTAAAGAACCTGATTTTTTTGGAGTATATGTACACTGCAGGCCGTGGCAAGACAATCTTGCCAGCAGGAGAGGATCCCAACTGGAACTCCCACCTGCTGTCTACACTGAATGGCAAACGCACGAAACCGCACGGTACAAAGTCCTGTAGTGGATCCTCTCAACTAGTAATCTATTGAAGGGATAATTTCCCTCCGGAGACTGATTAAGGTCTGTTTTGACACAGGCTTATGTAGGCGTGCCATTGATTGACACATGATGTGTTTTTGAATTTGGTCTCTCTTTTTATATATGAACACTTTTTTAAACTCCAAACACATGTCAGAGCTTATAATTCACTAAACACTATAGACACTCTATTGTCACAGAACATTTTCTTCCTTTCTGAATACATCATTTGATTTTTTCTTGTCTTTTTTTTAATTCCAGCTTTTCTAACATTTGCATATAGAATCCCAATTAAAAAACCTTCAATTGATCTTCTGCTAATAGACTTGTGTGGTCAGTGCGACTTTGGAGATTGATGATGCCCAGAAGAGGATCACTCAAATGGTCCAATGATGTCCCTTGATCTAGAATTCGGGTGGTACTTGCACACTAGCGGGAAGATGACGTTGATGTAACGCCGGTCAACACCTCTCTGACGCTCAAGTCAGAATCTGGGAAAAACTGAAAGAAGCATTTTCCTCTCTCTTTTGGGATTGATTGTACTTACCTACTTTCGGGGTTCCCTTCCCCCTTTATATCGTTTCTTTCCCCATTCCTCGAATATTCTTCGAGTTGGTTACAAGAAAGTGAGGAGTAGTACATGTGTTAGTGTTGGGTTGGTAGTTGTTCTGTCATGCTCTGTACCCCGTAACCGCTTTTGTCTTACTTGCGGTCCACTCGGGTATCGTCGCGCATCCGTTGTCTCGAGAGCTGCAGGCGGTCATCCCTCGGTCGTTTTTGCTGATGAGTAAACTGGAAGGCAATGGGGTTGGTCGGTACCCTACATTTCTAACGGGTCGGACGACAGATTTTCTCTGTTGGGTCGGTTGGTAGCGTTCATCATCTCTGACGGGTCGATTGGTAATTTCCTTGTCTATTAAGTCGATCGGTAGTCATCCTCTCTGATGGTCGGTTGGTAGCCATGCTTTCTGGTGGGTTGATCAGTAGCCATGCCTTCTACTGGGTCAATCGGTAATTTTGTTGGGTCGATGAACAAGCTAGATGGATAGGTGGGGTTCACTTGGTTAATCGGCTTAGACATCTCGGGTCCACATACTCCATCATCATATGCCCCACAGTCCTCTTGTCCTTTAGTATGAACGGACATGGGGAATATAAGAAGCTAAGTCGATCGGGGCATTGGCGCTTCGTCTTCGCCTCTTTGAGCCTTGTGCCATTAATGAAGACAAAACATGCAGGTTGGTAGCCGTTTTCTTTCAAATCGCGCTTTAATCTGACGACTAAGGGTCATTAGAGCGATCCGACGATTCGGGGTAACTTTGAATGGTATATGTATGGACTGGTTCTCTTGTCTTCTCAAGTCTTTCGCATCGCTTTGAATCAACCTCTATTCCTCTTGAGTAGATTACTCATGTTCGTGTCTATGCTGCATTAAGGAGATCACCTGCCGGAAGGGAGTTAAGGTACCATCTGCTCTGTACCTTCTTCACACATTTTTTATATATTTTATTTGCTCTTCTTTTCTTCTCTTTTCCCTTTCTTTTTTTCTTATTTGGCTTCCGGTACCATTTCCTGGTTACAGCCTCTGTCTTTCTCCTTTCTGCTACTGGGACTCTTGATTCCTTATTGCTACCCTTAGGACTCTACCCTGAACCCTACCGGGACACCCTTTGGGTTTCACGTCGTTTGTTTTTGCTATTGTCTTCATACTCACCAACATCCACCAAACCTGAGCTCCTTAGGGGTTCGACCTGTCTTCTCTGGGTAATATTTTTAGTTGCTTCTTAGAGGTGATAAGCCTTTTGGTTGGCGTTATATACACCCTTAATCAAAGGGATCGTTCTTCCGAATTGACTAAGTTAGTTACGGCCCTTGACGAGAACCTCATCCGTGCCGACTCCCTTGACTCAGCTCATCCTTCGTCATCAATTAGGTCAGGTCGGTTTGCCCACATGCCATATGCCGCTAAGGGTGTCCTTTTTACCTTGTCGAGGTCTCGACTAGATGGTTTTCGTTAGGCTTATCAAATACCCGAGTCGGTTAGCTTGAGGGTCCCAGCCTTCGATGAGTGGGCTTGTTCTTACCTTCCGGGGGAGGTTTCCATATTTAAATAGGCTTTGGAGGCTGGTCTGCTGTTTCCAATTCCTTTGTTCGTCCATTAGCTTCTCACTCATCTTTGTTTAGCCCCAGGCCAAATCATGCCTAACTCGTGGAGGATCCTGATCGCCTACATGGTGTTGTGGCCTGCGTGCAATGGCGGCCAGGATCACATCACCGTTCCTGAGTTCTTTTATTGCTACAAGGCAGTAGAGATGCATTCTGGGTGGTGGTACTTCACAGCTAAGGTGCCCGACCGAGCCTTGATCACAGGTCTTTCAATGTCAAACAAAGGTTGGAAAAGCAAATTCTTTTTTACGTCAGGGGATGGTTTGGAGTTAGTCCCATGAGAGTCACCTTACGATTGGATCCACATAGTTCCAAAGATATGGGGCGAGCCGCGTGCAAGAAGTAATTCTTGATTGTGTTAGCCTTCCTTATTCTTCACTCATTCGGTCGGTCTGATATTCCTGATTTTTATAGCATTAGCTGAGCACACCCTGTCTGATACTCAACTCGAGAGGCTGGGACGGGCTTTCACGCACCCAGTCAAAGACTTTTCTCTGTTGGTGAATTCTGCGTATCTTTCCACATACTTGTTCGGTGGGTCAGGCACTTGGCTCATCTTCTATCCCCATCGGTTAGGCACCTAGCTTACCTCCTCTTCCGACTGGTCAGGGATTTTTTTTAACGTCCGCTTATATGTGCAGATATGTCGGTCGTTCCGTCAAAGTCGTCCTTGAAGAGGGTGTCAGCCAAGTTGACCCCTGGCGGCTTCCAGAAAAAGCCACGATTTTCTCAATGCCGCTTGGCGAAGAAAAATCGTTCTGGGCAGACTCCTTCATTGGCCCCCGCATCGGTTGTGTAGCCTCCCATCTCAATTGTTAATTTGGAGGCTGCTTTAGACTCTATTCCTTCCTTCGATGAGTGCATCAAGAATCTTCCTTCGTACAGCGTGGAGGGCTCGTCTAAGGGAAAGGAGAAAGCTGCCCCTTCTTTGCTGGCCGAGGAGGTCGAGGTTGTCGGTCATTTGTGCTCTGTTGTCTCTAAACAGGACCTGAAGAGCCTGTGTCCCAACAACACTGAAGTTTTGGCTAGGAGCACCCTTTTCGACGTTGGGAGGGTAAATTTCCTTTTCTTTCTTTTCTATGAATTGCATCCCTTCGTCTCGCCTTATGGAATCTCCTTGTTGCAAGTGTTGACAAAAGTGATCGCCCTTGCCAATCGCTAGCTCAGCACCGACAGTTACCTTGGGGACCTTAAGGAAAAGATGTCTGGAGGAGGCTTGAGATGAGGCCGAAGGAGAAAGGGCTACCGTTGCCGCTTTGCGGACGTCTTTGGACGAGGTGAAGTCCCAATAAGAGGCAGTGAAGGAAAAGGCTGCAAACGAGGCAGTTGCGGCTTATCTACAATCTGAGGCCATCAATGACTAGACAACAGAGTATTTCAGCAGCGGTTTTGAGACTCTTCATCGCCGAGCTCTGAGGATATATCCTAGCCTTGACCTTTCTATGCTGAGGGCCGATGCTGAATTGACGTCTGTTATGGAGTCAAATAAGGAAGTGGAAGCAACCAAGAGAAAGATGACGCGACCTCGTAGGGACTTCTTCATGTGTTTTTATAATGACCGAGGGACCTTCACATAGAGATCCCCTATTTTTTTGTTTTGTTTTTGACTATCATGAATAAAAATTTTCTTTCCTTTCTTTGTTGATATGTTGATCATTTAGTAAATTGCTTATCTATTTTCGTGGTGCTCCTCAGCATGACAATCATCTTCTGTCGCTGTTAGGCCGAGGGGTCGCTTTAGACTACTTGGGACTTTAGTTTTAGACTGTTATGGTAGGCCGATGTAGTAGACCGAGGGATCGGGTTACTGGACTTAGTCCATTTTTACGACTCCACTTGGGGCCTTCATTGTAGACCGTTGTAGTAAACCGATGGTCGAGTTATTGGACTTAGTCCATTTTTACGACTCCACTCGGAGCGTTCATTGTAGACCGTTGTAGTAGACCGAGGGTTGAGTTACAGGACTTAGTCCATTTTTATGACTTCACTCTAGGCGTTCATTGTAAACCGTTGTAGTAGTCCGAGGGTCGAGTTACTAGACTTAATCCATTTTTACTACTCCACTCGGGGCTTTCATTATAGACCATTGTAGTAAACTGAGGGTCGAGTTACTGGACTTAGTCATTTTTTACGACTCCACTAAGGGTGTTTATTGTAGACCGTTGTAGTAGACCGAGGGTCGAGTTACTAGACTTAGTCCATTTTTGTGACTCCACTCAGGGTGTTTATTGTAGACCGTTGTAGTAGACCGATGGTCAAGTTACTGGACTTAGTCCATTTTTACGACTTCACTCAGGGCGTTCATTGTAGACCATTGTAGTAGACCGAGGGTCGAGTTATTGGACTTAGTCCATTTTTACGGCTTCACTCGGGGCGTTCATTGTAGACGGTTGTAGTACACCGAGGGTCAGGTTACTGGACTTAGTCCATTTTACGACTTCACTCGAGGCATTCATTATAGAATGTTGTAGTAGACCGAGGGTCGAGTTACTGGACTTAGTCCATTTTTACGACTCCACTCGGGGCGTTCATTATAGACCGTTGTAGTAGAATACCATGCCACGTTGGACAGTAGACGAATTTTACTATTATGAATAAAAGATTACATGACTATTGGTAATACCTTTTCAAATGTTCAATGTTCCATGGTTGGGGTAGGGCCTTTCCCTCCATGGATTCCAGGCAATAGGTTCCTTTTCAAGCAATCCGGGTGACTCGGAAGGGACCTTCCTAATTGGGTCCCAGCTTTCTGTCTCCTAGAACATGTGTTGCTATGCTTAGTTTTTGAAGGACGAGGTCCCCGTTCTGGAAGCACCGCGGCCGTATTTGGGTTTTATGATACCTCATCATTCTCTATTGATAAGCTGTCATGCGAATGGCGGCTTTCTCTCTCCTTTCTTCCAGCAAGTCAAGGTTCAGGCGTAGCCCTTTCTCCGACCCCTCGGCATGTGATTCCTGAATTCTCAGACTTGCCATCCCAACCTCCATTGGTATCACTACTTCACAACCGAAAGCCATGGCATAGGGGGTCTCTCCTGTGGGACTTCTCAGAGTTGTTTTGTATGCCCAGAGGAAACCCGATAGCTCATCAGCCCACTGTCCCTTCGACGCCTCTAACCTGGTCTTGATGATCTCAATATAGTTCTGTTAGTGACTTCCACCTGTTTGTTGGCCTAAGGATGTGCTGGGGAGGAGAAATGGTTCTTGATCCCTAACTGGGAGCAAAATTCGTGAAAATGTCGATTGTCAAAATGCTTTCTATTTTCGGTAATAATGACCTGTGGTATCCCAAATCAATAAATTATGGACTTCCAAACGAAGTTACGTATGTTGTGCTCGGTTATTTTCGCCAACGCCTCGGCCTCAACCCATTTTTGTGAAATAATTGACTGCCACGATGAGGAACTTCCTCTGCCTTGTAGTCAGGGGCAGTGATCCTACGATGTTGGTCCCCCATTAGGCAAAGGGCCATGGTCCGATAATGGGCGAGAGCTCCTTAGCCGGCTGCTTGGGAATGTTGGCAAACCTTTGATAGTTATCGCACTTCCTCACATGGCTCGCCGAGTTGGTTTGCATCGTTGGCCAGTAGTATCCGGCTCTAATCAATTTGTTAACGAGAAACCGACTGCCCGAATGATTTTAGTAGATTCCCTCATGGACCTCCCTTATGACATAGTCTGCCTCGGCCGGTGACAAACACCTTAAGTAAGGTAAGGTGAAACTTCGCTTATAGAGGAGCTCTCTAATTAAAGTGTAGCGACTGGCACACAGCTTCTATTTTCGGGCCTCTCCTCGATTTGATGGCAGAGCTCCCATTTACAAAAACTCTATAATTGGCATCCTCCAGTCATCTGCTAGCACATTCGTATATATACAGAACTCTGGCTCATCTTCCATGATGGGTTGATTGGGTCTACTTACCAGCAGTTGGTTGTCCATGACGTATCTGTCATCAGAGGCCAACCGTGCCATCCAGTCGGCGTGCTCATTCTGACATCTCGGAATATGCTTAATCTCGATAGCCTTGAAGTGGGATATGAGCTCCCTAACTCTGGCCATGTATTTATTTATTCTCTCCTCCTTGGCTTCATACTCTTTGGTTACCTGTCCTTCAAAGAGCTTGGAGTCAGTGTGAACGGACAAGCGTGCTGCTCTCGCCTTAATCGCCAAGCCTAGTCTGGCTATCAAGGCCTCATACTTGGCTTCATTGTTTGTTGCTTTAAACCCCAATCAGATTGCATACTAGATTGTTATTCCCTGGGGGGTAGTCAACAGGAGACTTGTGCTGCTAGATAAAGTAGTGGAAGATCCATCCACGTGAAGGGTTCATTCTGACTTGAGGGAAAACTTTTCACACATCTCTGGTGTTAATTCAGCCAGGAAATCTGCCAGGACCTACCCTTTTATGGTGGTCCTCGGTCTGTAACAAATGTCAAATTCGCCCAACTCCACGGCCCGTTTCACTAACCTGCCCGAGACCTTTGACTTCTACAACACGGCCTTCAATGGTTGATTTGTTAGTACCACAATCTGATGGGATTGAAAGTAGGGCCTGAGCTTTCTTGCTGTTGTTATCAAGGTGAATGCCAGTTTTTTCAGAGACGGATACTTCAATTCTTCTCTATGGAGGGCTCGACTGGTATAGTAAACAGGGATCTGACTATGCTCATCTCTTATTAGGACTGAGCTCACAGCTACCTTGGACACTGCCAGATATAGATACAAGTCTTCTCCTGGGGTTGTTCGCCCAAGGGTTGGTAAGCTTGCCAAATGCCCTTTAAGATCTTAAAATGATTGCTCGTCTTTCTCCATCCACTGGAACCCTTTCTTTAAAAGGTGAAAGAAAGGAAAGCATCTGTCTGTCGACCTCGAAACGAATCGGCTCAGGGCAGCTACCCTTCCCACCAACTGTTGAACGTCTTTCACAGTTGCGACTTCATATTCATAACCGCGTCGACTTTCTCTAGGTTGGCTTCTATTCCCCTATGGGAGACCATGAACCCTAAGAACTTTCTAGCTGACAACCCAAAGGCACACTTAGCTGGGTTCACTTTCATTTGGAATCCCCTTAGGGTTTGAAGGGCTTCTTCCAGGTCATCCACGTGCCTCTCAGCTTCCATGCTTTTAACAAGCATATTGTCCACGTAGACTTCTATGTTTCTCCCAATCTAGGTCTTGAACATTCTATTTACCACCCTCTGATAAGTGGCTCCCGCGTTCTTTAATCCGAATGGCATGACTTCATAACAATAGGTCCCTTGGTCAGTTATGAAGGACGTTTTCTCACGATCCCATTTCTCCATTCGTATATGGTTGTAGCCCAAGAATGCGTCCATGAAGCTGAGTAAGGAGTGACCCGAAGTAGAATCAACCAACGCATCTATTATTAGTAAGGGGAAGATATCTTTGGGACATGCTTTGTTAAGGTCAGTGAAGTCTACGCAAATCCTCCACTTTTCGTTGCTCTTCTTTACCAACACCACATTAGTCATCCAATCGGGATAGGCGACTTCCCGTATGAACCCCGCTTTCCACATCTTCTCCACTTCCTCTCCTATGGCTTGGTTCTGGTCGATTTTAAAAGTTCTTTTTTTTTTGTCTGACCAGTTTCACAGTTGGGTCGACACTTAGTCTATGCGTGATTACTCTTGGGTCAATCCAGGGCATGTCTGCGTGTGTCCAAGCAAAGACATCCCTATAGGTCGTCAGGAGTTTTTGTAAACAGAGTTTAATTTCTTTGAGAAATGTCCTCCCCACATGTACCACCTGCTCGGGATGGTTGGGGTATATTCCTAGCTCCTCTAAGTTCTCTACCGGTCCGATTCTCCTTAACTGGTCGTCATCCCTGTCCTCCATGTCCTCAATAACGAGGGCCTCCCTGGACTCTTTCCCTTTTAGGGATGTTACGTAGCATTCACATGCCATTGTCTGATCGCCTCTTACTTCTCCAACTCCCTCCTCGGTCGTGGTAAGTCTAGGTGACAACCTTCATTTTGTTAAGTGTCGGCCTCCCTATGATCGCATTATAGGCCGAGAAGCGATCCACAATTAAGTAGCCTACTGCTTTGGTTACTTGGTGGGGGCGAGTTCCGGCTGTCACAGGTAGTGTAATGATCTCCACTGGATACAACTTATCTCCCATGAAGCCGACCAATGGTGCTCTAGTCGTTCAGATTTTCTCCTTTCTGATTCGCATTTGCTCAAACGCGGACAAGTATAAAATATCGACCGAGCTGCCATTATCTATCAGTATTCTCTAGGTTCGGTGGTTGGCTATAACCAAAGTGACAACCAAGGCATCATCATGGGGGTGTTGCACCCCTCCAGCATCATCTTCGGTAAATGTGATATTTTTTCCCCAAATCCGAGGGAATTTTTTCGGCCGTTCGGTAGAGTAAACTTCCCCATGTGAAGCTTTTATTGCACAAGCATATGCCCTCTTGGCCGATGACGATTCGCCACCTCCAGCTACGACACCTGCGAAGACCTTTATCTCACGTAGTTGCTCGGGTCCAGTATTCTTTTGGCTTGGAGATTCCTTAGCTCTTTCCGGTGGTGTTCGTGGGCAACCCACTACAAAAAGTCTTAATCTTCCCTGTCGAATGAGCGCTTTTACCTGGTCTCTTAGGTCGATGTAGTCCTCTGTATTATGGCCATGGTCATAATGAAACCGGTAATACTTCTTCTGGGATCTCTTCTCTGGGGGGTATTGAGCTTCTTAGGCCACTTTAAAGAAGGGTCATCCCGTACATACATAAACACTTGCTCTAACGGGGAATTGAGCGGGGTATAAGCCTGTGACCTACGAGGCAGTGGGCGTACTTCCCTGGGTTGTGCTGCCCAGTCAGTATTATCTCTCATCCTTCCTTCAGCTTCAGCCACTTTTGGTTGCTCATCTCTTTTTCTCTTTGATTGCTCACGAAACTCGTTCCCTTGATCCCATCGGGCTGCCATCGCGTTTTTGGCGTTCATATGTTTTTGGGCCCTCAGCATCAGCTCAGCCATACTGCTCGGAGGGGACTTCGAAAGAGAGAATAAGAATTTAGTGGGCAATAGCCCACCCATGAAGACGGTGAGCATGTCCTTCTCATCAGCATCATATACTTGCATTACCTCCTGATTGAAACGAGAGACATAGTCCCTTAGCGATTCCCCTTTTGCCTGTTTGACATTAAGCAGATAGGTGGCCGACCGACGATAATGCCTCCCTCCTATGAAATGGCTAGCAAATGATTGGCTCAATTCAGAGAACGAATTAATGCTGTTGGGTTGAAGGCTGTTGAACCATTTTCGTGCTGAACCTTTCAGGGTTGTCGGGAATGCCCTGCACATGACCCCATCTGAGTAGTCATGTAGTAGCATCAAAGTTTTGTAAGTCTCCAAGTAATTAAATGGATCCTTGCTTCCGTCGAAAGATTTCATCAGGGGAATACCGAACTTCTTGGAGAGAGGATGCGACACAACCGTCGTGGAGAAGGGATGATTTGTCCTCTGTACCAATGCTTCCACTGTAGATGGAGCCTTACCTCGGATAGCTTCCATTACCATGTTCAGTTGATCTTGCATCCTCTGAATACAACTATCTTGTTCGACTGTAGTTCCCGTGCCTGCGGCACTGGTAGGCCATGACACCGAAGCTCCTGGACCTTGGCTATCATCTTCCCTCTCCCTTCTAGGTCCTTCCACTTTTGGTCCGGGATGCGTACCGTCCTGTGTCCTCTTATCATCGGAGTGTAGGTGTTCCATCCGCTCCATAAGCTTGTGATTCAGCTCCTGATTTTGACGTGCCATTCTTTCCATACTGTAGTGAAGATCTTACAGCTTTTGCTCCAGGCTTATGATTCAGGCCGCCTTGACCTCGCCTTTTCCTGGATCATTCGTGGATGATGCATTCCGATGAGCTTCCATTCTTTCAGATCGAGTTTATACCATAAGCCCTTTATCTTGCCAGAACTTCCATTTCATTCCAACAAATGGCACCACCTGATGATGCCCAGAAGAGGATCACTCAGATGGTCCAATGACATCCCTCGATCTGGAATTCGAGTGGTACCTGTACACTGGCGGGAAGATGACGTTGGTGTGGCGCTGGCCATGGCGCCGGCCAACACCTCTCCGACGCCAAAGTCAGAGTCCAAGAAAAATTGAAAGAAGCATTTTCCTCTCTTTTGGGATTGATTGTATTTACCCTCTTTCGGGGTTCCTTTCCCCCTTTATATCATCTTTTTTTCCGCTCCTCGAATATTCTTCGAGTTGGTTATAGGAAAGTGGAGGAGTGGTACACGTGTTAGTGTTGGGTTAGTAGTTGTTCTGTCATGCTCTGCATCTCATAACTGCTTTTGTCTTACTTGCGGTCCACTCGTGTATCGTCGCACATCCGTCGCCTCGAGAGCCGCTGGCAGTCATCCCTCGGTCATTTTTTGCCGATGAGTAAACTAGAAGATAATGGAGTCGATCGGTACCCTACATTTATAACGGTTCGGACGACAAATTTTCTTTGTCGTGTCGGTCGGTAGTGTTCATCTCTGATGGTCGGTTGGTAGCCACGCTTCCTAATGGATCGATCAGTAATTTTATTGGGTCGCTGAACAAACTAGATGGACCGGTGGGGTTCGCTCGGTTAATCGGCTCAGCCATCTTGGGTCCACATACTCCATATGTAGTGTAATAATGGGATACATGTGTCTACAGTAGATGTGACAATTTTCACCATGGTACAACAAGCCTATGCCAAGCTTCGGCAAGACCTGTGCTTTTAGACCAAAGCTTCAGGCCAAGCCTGGGCTTGGCACAGCCCGGTCTGGCTTGTATTAAGCACATTTTGTATGAAAGCACATATATTCTATGTACACTCTGGATACATACATCCCTTAACATCAGGCAGGATTTCGAGGTATCTTCTGGTTGATTACAAGAACACCGGCCACACCAAAGTACTTACCGCATTCAAACTTGACATCCTAGCACTAAATTACAGACCTTGTCAACGGTCAACCTTTACTGGATCACACAAATTGCTCTAAGGACCTAATGTGAGTTATGTTTATTCTTCTTAAGCAAGCTTTCCCAGCTTGGTTCTGTTTGCTCAAGAAAATGGATCTGTGCATTGGATGGGTTTTTAACAAGTCTGCAGCAGTTTCCAAAGGAGTGCATAACAATATCAAAAGTTCTTCTGCTACAATGCTTCACAGTACATTACTTCCAAGGTCAGTAGAACACCATAATTCAAAACATGACTACTAGAATAATCCTTGTTATAGTTCCAGAAATTAACTCTTGCACAACCTACCAACATGAGGTATTTAAAGTTTGCTTCTTTTTACAGAAATGACCCACCCACCCATCCCATTGCACCGATCTCATCCCCGTCTTCCATTTCTAGCTCTGCAATAACAGAAGATAGAATTCAGTTCTAACATCATATGGTATAAGTCATCAAATATGGTGTGAGACAAAGACCTCGTCTTTTAATTTCTCAATCATGGTAACCTTTATAACATAGTTTGATAAAAAAGAACTCATAGAATACAATAAAGAACATCAATTCAAAATGAGCCAGTTTATAATAATAATAATAATTATTATTATTATTATTATTATTATTATGAATAGAATGTGCCAGTATAAATAGATACTTTCATCTTTCTTTTCCTTAAAAAACAACAAAGGCCATTGTAGTTGAAACCATCACTATTGGATTTCCGGATGGATAAAATTTAGGACAAATGCAAATGCAAGTTATAAGATGTCACTTAACTTTAAATTTTTAACCAAATGCATGCAGTGCTTAGAGACACCTTTGTAGCAATATAACTGAGTTGGCTTAAGGCCAAGAGCAAGCTAATTTTTCAATATTTTTGAGGATGTACCATATGAAAAGGAAGAAAGCAAGTTGAAATTGAAATCTCAAACCACCTACTAAAGACATGATAGTCAATTATCCAAAACAAGTATTTCCACAGACTAGATTAATGACTTGTGATTCACCACCTACGAGGAAAGGGAAACCAGTGGCTTTGCTGTTTCCCATGATCCTGCCAGCTTGTTGGTGATTCAGTCGCTGCCCCTCCAGCCCGTGGATGCAGAGGAGTGACCGCACCACTATGTATTCTGTAAAGCAGATATCCCTGCAGTGCAAAAACTAGCGGCAACCCTGAAGCACCAGGGCACTAGGTGACACGTGGTGGAAAAAGTGAAAAAATACCCGGCACTGGCGCACAAGATGTGGTCGTTCACTTTTTCCGCCATGTGTCACCCAGCGCCCTCATGCTTCCGAGTTGTTGCAAGTGCTTGCGCTGTAGGAAATGTGAACCAGAATTGTCTCCCATCAGCAAAGTCTCATGAGTATCCAGATATGAGGACTTGTACATTCAATTGTAAACACTAAGACTGCAGAAACCCCATATAAAGAGGAACAATTATAGACAAAACATCATAACCAACGGATGAGTATACAAATGTGAGGTCTTGTACATTCAATTTCAAACGTAAAGACCGCAGAAACCCCATATGCACTAATTCCACACATAACACTTGCTTATAAATTCAACTAAATCAATTAGAAAAGGCTGAAAATAATTCAGCTGTCCCAAAAATGCACTCAGAAGTCAGTCTGATTGACTGATATGAAAAACCTAGCTAGGGTTCTCTAAATTCAATTGGATTTTGTGGGAAAGTACTTTGATCAATGCCTTTAACAATCCCGGATAAGGAAACTGCATATTTTCCTTATTTTTTTTATCATGATGTGATGTCTCATTTTACCCATATTGTACTGATGTAGGATCAATGGTTTTCAGCATTATAAGTGAATGTAGACTGAATATAAAGTCTTCAATTTGGGCAGCTTGTATGTAAACAATAAAACCAAAGACTAGAGATTGTATAAAGTATAAGCAACCTGCTATAACAATGGTAGAAGATCGAAGAAAAGAGAAGAATAAGAAGACGAAGAAGAAGAAGAAGTGGGCAATCACACTGATGTAGGATATTACAAACTCTGATTCCAACTGATATTGGGCAGCTTGCGGATTGTATTATCCTGCTGATTATGCAGAAGCAAGGACTGAATGATACAAACCAAGAACTTCTCTTTCTAATAGGTGCAATTTGGCCTAATAGGTTGGTCCAAAAAAATCCAACCATGGGTTGTTTCAAGTGTTTTAAGGGATGGGATAATCATGTAATTGTGCCATGGGTAATTTTGGTTTACTCTAGTCTAAGGGTATTTTTGTAATAAGACATTGTTTTTAAGGGTATTTTAGTAATTATAGTGAGTCAACAAGTCAAAGTGAGGCCCTTTTGGAGTGCTGAACGAAATCCTTTAGAAGGCCTTACTTTTTGGCTGTTTTTTGTATTTAGAAAGTCACTATTTTATTAGTTTTGAGTTTAGGAAAGTCTTAAGTAGTTAGTAGGCTAGTTAATTTAAGATTTTTTATTTTAATTCTAACTATTTTCATAGTGTTTTGTTCCTACATAAAGGGTTGCATGTTTTTGTATTGATAGACATGGATTATTGAATTAAAGTTTGGTTTATTTGGGTTTTATCCCTCCTCCTTTCCCCCCTTTCCCATGGTTTATAACTTTGTGGAACCTAGGGTTCTTCCTTAGTCTTTATCTTATTCTTCCTCTTCTATTTCTTATTCTATTTTCTTCTATCCCTTGTTATCTCTTCTTCCTTCCTCCTTTTTTCTTCTTACCTCTTTAATCTCATTTTCAATCTTCATCTAAGGTGTTGCCATCACTACCATCAAGGACTGAGTTGCTGAAACTCCATTAAAGAAATACAACAGGTTTGAGTTTTTATAATTTTCTATATCAAAACTTGTCAGAATTGATGAAATTTTGTATGAGAATACCTTTATGACTCATTGAACACCCTGCAAATTTTCAGAGTTTTCTAACACATGAGTAGGGGTATTTTGATAATTTCATGAATATCTCTAGCAATTCCAAAATTTCCCTTTTGCGTTGTTTCTTTTTGTTATTTCTTTTATTTTTCTTCCCTAATCTCTTTTAAATCCCTCTCTATTTCTCCCCTTCAATTTTTATATTTTCTTAAAATTTTGGCTACTTGAAAGTCTTTAAAGAATCAAAATTTGGAATTCTTGCTTCTGCTTTATTTTGATCATCAACCCTACATCAAATTTGGTATCCAATATATATATTGTTTTTTAATGGCCACATGGGCCTACATCATGACGTTGTCAACCTACGCAGGTGACTCTTTATTATGCATTGCTCACCCCAAATCCCCCCCCCTTTTGACTACCTAAGCAGGCAGACACC
>JAOXJP010261552.1:0-20979 GCA_025762735.1 Platanus orientalis | reverse complement strand
GTGCAAGCCCTTTGAGAGACAAGGAGTTGAATTTGAGCTTGGTTGTATTTGGGAGGTTACTTTGGCATGCACCCCTGCACAATCAACTAGAAGACCTAAACTATCTTCAAAAAACACACCTTTATCAATTGGGTTCACTCAATTCTTGATTTTATTAAGTTGAAATACTTGACTTTTAAGATTGTGCATTAAGGAATTATTGGGACTGCTATTTCCAACATCATTTTTTGGTGTTCATTTGTTGCTCCTTCTATTGATGATTTTTGGGTTCTGAAAAGCCATTACAGATAAGGTGGTATTTGAATTGCATTGTCAATCCATTTGTACTGATGGGTTCTTGTTGCCTTCATTGTTTGTTAAAAGAGCTCATGGAAATGGGGTGAGTTATTCTTCTTTATAACTTACATTTTTTATTTTTTATTTAGTTGTTGGGCTTGCGGTTAATCCAGTGGATTTAATATCTGAGATAGTTTGTTTTTCTTTTCTTTTGGACTATTAATATCTTCTGTTTGGGGTTCTGTTGTTATCTGTTGTAGAATGAATATCAAAGGTGACTTATCTTTTTTTTTTTATTTTTTTATTTATGGGTATTGTGAGTATTATTTTTAACATTGTTACTTATCTCAAAGAAAAACCAAGAACTCTTTTGATATTTTTTTTCAACACTAGAAGCCAAAATTCACAAAATCTAGGATTTCCCCCCAAAGAAAAACCAAGATACTTAAGCGGCCATGGCTCCTTTTTGCATCTTAACGTTTGGGCATAAGAATCAAGTTCATCCTTAGCTTAAAGCCCGCCATCTTACTCTTTTACATGTTCACCCTAAGGCTTGTTATCATTTGAAAACAATTCAAAATGACTCTAATGTTGTTGATGTAAAGCTCCCTAGCTTCACAAAATAATATAGTGTCATTGGAAAATTGAAAGTGGGAAACCGGAACACTATTCCTACCTATCTTGAATACTATGATGATTTCCCTATCCTCGGCTCTAAAGATCAATCTACTTAAAGTGTCATCCACAATGGTGATGAGGAATGGTAATGCTAGATCACTTTACCTAAGACCCTGCTTTGTTTGGAAGAAACCTTCAGAGATGCCATTAATGAGGATGGCATAGTGGACCGAGGATATGCACCTATTTATCCACCGTATCTAATAAAATCCAAAACCTTTCCGGTCCATGGCATAATCAAGGTAGTCCCAATTTATGTTGTAATAGATTTTTTCGATGTCTACTTTGAAGACTTTATATTGTGTATCCCTTGATTTCATTCTTCCACACATCCATCAACAATTAGAATTTCACCCAAAATTTGTCTATCCTTTACAAAGACTTCTTGAGATGATGTCCATGATTTCCCAAACTCACTAGGAAAAGACTTTTGCAATGATTTTATAGACACTTCCAATTAAGCTTATTACTTTGTAGCCTTTGGTCCAATGAATCCTTTTTTAGGGATTAAGGCAATGGATTTAGAATTCATGTTCTTGTTAATCATTCCCCTCTTCAAGAATTCATTAAAGACAACTACAAGTTCTTGGTAAAACATATCCCAACAATTATTGAAGAAAGCAATTGTAAAACCATCCGACCCTAAGGCTTTTTCACTATCCATTTCCATAATATAATTATGAATTTCATCCTCCTCAAAAATGCCTTTATAGCCAATAGAAAGAAAACCCCACCCCAACCCATCTACTCGTTTACATGAATGTGGGGGAGAAGCATACAAAGACTCAAAAAAATTGAAGAAAAGATTGCTCTATTTCTTCCTAATCCTCAATGGCTCTTCCATTTATCAGCACCCAAATTTTGACTCGGGTCATGTGATAGCATAAGGTCAGTATAATAGCATTTAGGCATCAAGACTCTAAGCACCCTTAGCTTAGGAAGAGCAAACTTAGACTCTAAAAGGTTAGGCATTCCCAAAGAGGTCTTCTTAGATGCTCCAGTCACAAATGAACCAGTCAAAATACCCTATTACAGTCCAACATGCAACATTTCAGGACAAACCCTAATCTCATAAAAGCATTAACAAGACTTTGAGGGTCCTCATTTTAGAACCCCATCCATGTCATCAACAAGTTTTCCACCTCTTGTAAGTCTTTCTCCAACAAAGCATCACATATGAAAAAATTACCATTTTACCATTTTGCCTTCAAAAGCTCAAAACTCACTATCTACCATTCAGATCACTAAATTTCTCCTACCTACATAAGCCTTCTTTTCATGAAGTATCATAGGCAAAAAAATTCTTGTTTTCACTTTTTTTGACCTAAGAATAAGCCTTCTTACCATTTTACCCTTTTCACGTAAGAATATTTACCCCTGGACCCTTAAAGGATCCCCAAAGCCTCTCCTGTTGTCCAAATGGTGTAATGTCAAATCCTATATATCCTTGAGTCTCCCTACTCTAAGGAACTCATCACAAAACAAATATTGCCCAAGACTGGCAATAGCCAATTTCTTAATTTGTGACAATCCTAACAATGAATTTACCCTTGCTAGAGCTCTCAAAGATTCATCTGATCTTTGAATCTAGAAAGGTTGATTGTTGTATCTTGGCCTCGGCCTTAGCTCCAAATCTTCAAGTCTAAGGAGAGAATTTCAAAATCTCGAACCTATATGAAATCTCAAAACCCCCCAATAGGTCAAAAGGTGGTTTTGTATCATTTTGCTCTTATGAAGCCAGAATATTCTCCAGAGCTCCAAATCAGGATTTGTCGATGTCCATCTCTCCGGAATTGTGAGGCCTTTAAACAATTGTCTAAGGAGCGCAAACTTTTGGAGAACTTATCTACTTAGATTCCCTCACATACTCTAAAAAGTGCAATAAATTAGGTCTAAAAATCAAGTGCTCGCCTGACCCCCAAGAGTTCATCTAAAATCAGAAATTCAATTAGTTAGCGGTCACCCCATTGTAAATATAGAGCCTTAAAACTATCAAATTCACACTAAATTGTAGATACCCTAGGGCCCAAGCCATTATTTCTACCTAAGCCAAGAAAAAGTACTTTTCGTCTGTATTTTACACGCGGAATACCCTTAAAAGTTCTCCCAGACTCGGAATGTAGTAAAGTCAGGCCCATTTTCTCAATTTCACCCTTGTCATCAAAAGATCATTTCACAAACTCCTGATTCAAAGAATGTCTAGCAGTTCAATTTCACTCGGCTTCAGGTAGCTATAGAAGCTCAATCTCTCTGAGTAACCTTACTTCAAAAATCTTTGTACAATTCCCAGGAACCCAACATTTGATTTATCAGTTCTTATAGCCCTGAGATTCGTCAACCATTAAACCCCCCAAATATGGCCCATGACGACATTCTACAGAAAAAACAATAGGATTTCTAGTCTAATTGCTCAAAAATGGGTTTTTGACTCAGTTTCCTGCTCAGACATCGTAATCCTATGAAGTTAGAGGCTAACTCACCCAGACCCGGGATCATCTATCACCTAATGATTTCTAGATCAATTTTACCATCTTACCCGCTCAAAGTGCAAATGAGATCTTTTCAGGCCAAAAAACTCTGATTTCACCCCCTTGCCATTATTGTAATTTGGTTTTGATTGGTCTAGTGCCACCGTAGCATCTGCAACCTCTGAAAATGATATTAACTAGGCCAATTTCCGAGCTCAAGAGCTCACGGGGGTGACGGTAGAGAGAGGATTCAAAAATCCTAAAAAGCAATAAATATCATTAATGAGCTAAGACTTTTCAACTTAGCTCATTAATGACATTTAATGCATTCACACCTTAAGTAAAATTTTGCCTACCCTTGGACTAGAATATTCCCATCTGCTCTTTCACCCTCCACCCTTGGATCCAAATCTTGAGTTTCAAATCCCTAGGGTACCCCTCAAGCTTCCTTAATTGGCATCTTGATGCCCCCCTTGAAGATCGCAATCAATGGAAGCTTACCAAATGGCATCTCCCATACCCTCTTCCATGTCATCAATCCATGCCCATTAACACACCCCCATCCTCATCCTCCATTCAGTTAGCATAAAATAATCCTGCCCCTTTATCTGCCCAAGTCACGTATCCATGCCAATTAACACAAATGCATCTCATCCACCCATCCTAGATGCAATCCCCACCCTCTACCTCATTTTTGCTAAATAAATCTCCACCCTCCACCTAGCTAACCCTAGGAATGATCCCAACCCTCCACCACATCACATTTGGGGCTATAGATAGCCCCAAATTTGTGTAAGACTAGGCTGGCAACCAAAAACCCTAACCCTAAGAGAAAGAGGAAGAAGAGGAGAAGTTTTACAAACCTAAGGCCACTTGGACCCAAGGTAAGCCTAAACCCTCTATGCTTTGCTAATCCATAACTTCATAGGTTAGTTTTGTAAGATGTTATGCTGTCCAATTTATAATTAATCATTGCTTCAATTCGGGTTACATAGTAGAGGCTTAACAACCTCTACTTGCTTTTATTTTTTAGCATGCTTTATTGCCAAATTTTTTGTGAATTTTGTACAAGTCTGTTTGAGCTCAAATTTGACTATGTTAGACTAGATATATATGCTAGTTAGTATATTTAATTTTGTGATTTTAGGAGCTGTGGAAGGCCTCGAGATGGCCCTCCAAATATACCAAAAAATATGTCTTTTATGACCTAGTATAGCTGAATTTTTGGGGATCTTTGTTTGAATTTTATATGCATGATCTAAGGCTTAAATTTTTATATGTTGTTCTTATATATGTTTTTCATATTCATGCATAATCTTGTAATTTTTTCAAAACTCTAAGGGCTTCAAAATTGAGAAATCCAGCTACTAGATTTTCTCCTAGTAACTAATGCATGAATTTTATGGAATTAAAATTCAGGCATTGAACAAATAGGAGTTAAGAAAAAAATTAGGCATTGAGATCTAGGACCCACCCCAGGGAGCCCTGATTCTTCTCTATGCTTGTCTCATGGTTGCTATAGCCTCTGAAATTCAATCCTGTGCATGTGCACCTCTGTGGGCCCTTATTTCTATCCCAATGCTCGAATTTAATTTTAGGTGTTGGATGGAAATTCAGGTGTTGGAGTGAATTTTAGACATTAAGCCTGGGTTAAAAATTATGATTTTCAAAATTGGTTAAGTGTGTGTCCACCCTAGGGTTAGTGTAAGGACCTAGAAGAAATCCTACCCCTCTGGGCCCCATTATTGTGGCCCAAAAACTGAAGTTGGTTGCTGATTTTAGCACCCAATGACTGAATTTCCCCTGAATTAATTTCAAGCATTGAACATTCAGGTGTTAAATAAAAAAATAGGTGTTAGGCCTATAATAGATGACTAAGTGGCCTACTTTGGGAGATCATATCTCCACGTGGCCTGAAGCCATGATCCCTAGGGTTGCACAGTCTAACCCTAGGAAACTTCCCACAACCTAATCCAGGGGTCCCACAGCACTGTGACCCACCAAACCATCTTAAAAGACCACATGATTATGCTGATCTAATCAGCTCCCAACGCCTGATTTTCACCTTGAATTAAAATTCAGGCATTGGAAATTCAGGCTTTGAGATACATGTGTTAAGCCTATAACACAAAAAATAAAATTCTTCTATTTTCTTCCTTTTATTCTAGGGTTGATCCTAATCCAAAAAAGCCAAACCAGAAACATCTTAGAGGGGTCTACTATCCCTCTAAAGGTCCAATCCAAGAGGGGTCTCCTGTAAATTAGAATACGTTAATAAAAAGGCCAGTTTTTGGATTTTACAGAAACCAACTCCTAAATTTCACCCTGAATTAAATTTAGGCATTGAAAATCAGGTGTTGAAGGCAAAATCAGGCGTTAAGCCTGAGAACAATCCAGTAAAGACATAAACCAGAATCTACAAAACATGGGCTTAGATATACTTTAAGACTTGTATGAATGGGAGAAGCCGCCCTAAAAAGGTGGGTATTTGGGGTGACTAACACCTTCCCCAAATGTAACTAAACAACTTACCCCCAATCTTAGGAACGTAGACCAGTACTAGGAGTTAAACCCCTAGACTTTCGGGTCTAGATTTCCCCTCTTCCCCGAAGAGGAGAACCGATGTCCAACTCCATCGGTTAAACCCCGAGTTGGTGGCGACTCCAAGCAAAGACTAACCCTTGCACATAAAGGGGTTAGCGACCTTCCCCGTCGAAGTGGGCCCCCATGTCCACAGTCTTAAAGAAGCAACTTAACCCTCTGCTTAATCTTCCTCAACCTCAACAACCTTGGCAGCAATAAGAGACCCTAAGTCGTCATAAAAAACAAACCCTGAGAAGTCAACCTTGGGGTATACCCGAGAGGCTCGGTGATGGAAGGATTCGAAACAGTCTCTGTAGTAGTTTGAGACTTCCATCGCATAATCGGCTGAAGCCCAGATGTCCACCCATACAGCCTCTCTCTCCTACTGCAGACACACAGTCAGTACAACCTCAGCCTTGATCTTCTCTTGAGCAGCGATCTCCTTCACCCGCGTGGCCCTACCTTCAGCTTCAGCCGCCTTGTCCACCAAGATCTTCCTCTCTTCCAAGGGATCCCAAAATTTAGCTGCTAAGTCGTCCCTTTCATAATGAAGTGACTCGAGTTCAATGTAAAGGTTTGCTTCCCTCTTAGCAGAGTCAGATAACTAGGCTTGAAATCCCAAACTCTCGGCCTTCAAAGCGGTGAGCTTCTTCTTCTGCTAACAAACATTTACGAGCTTCTTCTTCTACGAACGAATGTTCTTCTATGAACGAACACTATCATGAGTGAAGTCAACTATAAAAAAAAGTTAGGGCACAAGAAGGTAGAAGCGGCAAATAAACAAAGGAACTAAGAAAACAAATTACCTAAGCCAGGTCGAGCACCATTTGTTGGTAAAGGGCACCAAAAGAAACTTTTAGAAGAGCCTCGAGATCACCCTTCGGGACGACCTTGGTCATCTTCTTGAATGTGTAGTCCTGGTTGTTCACAAAAGTTTTTGTGGCAGAACCCTTCCCTTTGCCTGAGGGATGGAACCCTCAGTAGGAAGAGTGGAGCAATCCTAAGCAGATGTAGGAGCAGGGCTAGAAACTGTATGGGCTGTGGAGGTGTCGAAGGAAGCACTCGAGGTTGCCTGATCATTCTGCGAGGGCAAGGCTGTGGCATCTTCTCGACTCGCTGAAGCTTGGGCCTAAACCTTCTAGGGCTTTAGGATGGGAACAACCGAATCACTAGATCTGGGACCCTTCGCTACACTCGAGCCCTCCCCTATAGATGGAATCTTTTTAGACTTAGTGGCCCCTTCGAGAGCCTCCCTGGCCTTCTTCAAGAGGAGCTTTAGATCACTCTTCGTCATGACTGCAAATTAAAGTGAACTAGGGTTAAAAAAATACCCCTGGTAGTTCCCCTGGTAAGCTTGACAACAGGAGGAATACTCCAATCCTCCGAGACGATATCCTTGATAGACCGAGGTTAAAAGGGGAAGCGGGAAAGAGTCTCAGAAGTGACAAGGGACGAGTAGTCGTGCACGGGGTATGAAATCACCCTAAGAACACTATTAAAAGAGGATGTCGAAAGTTGAGGCTTGACAAAAACTGAGGCGGGACACAAAAAGAAACATAGAGTAAGAAGCCAAAGTAGGGCCAAAAGGAAAACAGAAGTTGTAACACAGAAAAAACTTACCAAAGGAGTCCGGGTTACCCCAAACTCAGCTAAAGCAAACCAGTTTCTCAATCTCTCTATCTCAAGCGTAAGCTTCGTAGCCGTTGCCCGAGACGAAGAAAAACCTACTCTTCCATCCCTTGTGGAAGGTTGGAAGACCTGTAACCAAATTCCTAAAGCTATCTTACGCGGTGAAAAACCACTAACTTGATTCCTTCTTGACAAGCTAGTAACAAAAAAGGAATTCTAAGATGGAAATAAGGTCACGCCTGCCATTGCTGGCTGCCCAGAGGATCATGCAACCGATCGCAATCCTCCACGAATTAGGAATTAAAGGGGTAGGAGAAAGACCGATACAGAGAAGAAGATCCCTAATAAATAGAACGACTGGGAATCGAAGGCCAGCACCTTTAGCACCCCCTTTAGATTTGAACCCAATGGAAGCATGCCAAAGGGCATCTCCCATGTCACCTCTATCTCTTTCTCCATCCTAGCTCAATAAGACACCCCCATCTCACCATTCACTCAACAAGCACAAACCTATTTTAACCCTTAAACTTGCCACCTCACTTAACCATGCCTCTCACCTTAAATCAATCCCCACCCTTAACCTAAATCTAATTCTAGCCGTCTACCTAGTTTGGGATAGACATCATCCTAACCCTCCATCTAGCAACCATAGTTTTAATCTCCACCCTCCATGACTTCAATTTGGGGCTATAAATAGCCCCAATTTTGTGGTGGACAGGGTTGGCAAACTAAAAAACCCTAATTCAAGAGAAAAAAGAGGAGGAAGAAGAAGAAAAGTGACAAAATCCTTTAACCCTAGGCAAGGTCAGCTTAAACCCTACTCACGTTCATCATCCCCATGCAAAATATGTTCATTTGATTAGTATTATGCTGTCCAATTTATGTTAGAGCACTGCTCTAATTCGGGTACATGGTAGTTGCCTCTATTTTTTACCCTCTTTAGTGTCGAATTTTGTTTGATTTTTGTAGAGGATCCTTGAGCCAAAATTTAACTATGTTAGACTATACATATGTAGGATTATCTGCATTTAATTTTATGATTTTTAGAGCTGTGGAAGGCCTCGAGATGGTCCCCTAAACAGACGCAAAAAATTGGGTCTTTTGAGACCTAATTTTGGGGCATATTTGCTGATTTTATTATGAATTTTCTATGCATTATCATGAGCTCAATTTTTTATATGATGTTAATATATACACTTCCTGCTAGCATGCCAAATTTTAGAATTTTTAGACACCCCTAAGGGGTCCAAATGGCTGGAGTAAGGCTGCTAGATTTTCAGTCTAAGCCTAACGCCTATTTTTTAAGGAATTAAAAAACAAGCATTAGAAAAATAGGTGCATGGACAAACAAACATTAGAAAAGTATAGTCTTATTATATATGGTTGGAAAGGTATCTCTCTCAAATTTCCAAATTGGTTAACCACACTCAAATCATAATTTTGGAGAGAGAGATATGCCCTCCAGAACACAGACTGTCCAACCCAACACCTGTTTTTTAAGGAATTAAAAAGCAAGCATTGATGGAAAAATAGGCGTATGATCAAACAAGAATTAGAAAAGTATTAGCTTATTATATATTGTTGAAAAGGTCTCTCAGCTTTTCAAATTGACCAACTACACTCAAATCAAAATTTTGTGAAGAGAGATATGACCTCCGAAGTGCAGATTGTCCAACCCAATGCCTATTTTTTAAGGAATTAAAAAACAGGCGTTGATAGAAAAATAAGTGTATGGACAAACAAGCATTAGACAAGTGTAGAATTATTTTATATGGTTAGAAATATCTCTCTCTCAGCTTTCTAAATTAACCAACCACACTGAAATCAGAATTTTATGGAGAGAGATATGCCCTCCGGAGTATAGACTATCTAAACACAACGCCTATTTTTTAATCTGTTAAAAAATAAGCGTTGACAGTATAAACAAACATTAGTTAAAAAAATAGGCGTTAGGTAAGTATAAACTTATTTATATGGTTGGAAAGCTCTCTCTCTCTCAGCTTTCCAAATTGACCGACCACGTTCAATTTAGAATTTTGTGGAGAGATATGCTATATGGAGTACAAAGTGTCCAAACCCAACACTTGATTTTTAATCAGTTAAAATTCAGGTGTTAACAGGAAATGTAGGCATTGGAGAAATTTAGGTGTTGGGTCTAGGACCCACTCCAGTGAATCATGACCTTCTTTAAAGTCTATACATAGGCAACTGACATCTCAGAATTCATTCACGTGCTTAGACACCTTTGTGGGCCCTATTTTTAGGCGTTAGGATGAATTTCAGGTGTTAGACTTATGAAAATCAAATGAAACCCAGTTTCAAACTAATCCCTTCCATAGACATAATCTAGGGATATCTTCACTATAAATGCTTCTTTCAGCTTTTCCAATTATCATAGTAAGGTTGACTATACGCTTGTGATCTCCAAGTGTATCAGATACCAGAACTTTGCTTAGGAGACAACGCTTGAGTTGTGGTTGCCGCGTCAGTGCAACCAGGTTAAGTCAACCTACCCTTTCACTACATTTCAACCTGTCCCAACCTTTTTATAGTCTTCACCTTACCTTAGGGTCATGTCACAGTGGTTCGCGACCCAAAGACCCTGAGACTTGTCCATAGCCTAGTTAGGCTCTCAAAACCATGCACATTGGTACAACATAGTCTTGACCCCCATTGAGCTAACTTGTCTACATTTTGCAGCAGCACGGAGTACTCTGTAAGCATACAAAAAATCTAAAATGAATCTACCCTACATCACTCTCACAATCAGACGTATTTGACTACCAGGATTGGCACACACAATAAACCCCTAAAACTATATATAGTTTGATCCTGACAAAACTCTAGGAACACATGAACCACAAGATCAGGTATGTAGGCAGCTCGAGACTATGTCTTAGGTTCAACTGTAATGATTACACCATGGGGGTTGTCCAGACCAATAACTGTACATTTAACAAACATGGACTTTAGCATAATTCAAAACATATATGAATGAGAGAAGTCACCCTAAAAGGCGAGTATTTGAGGTGCCTAACACCTTCCCCAAATGCAACTAAACAACTTACCCTTTTATCTCAGGAATGTAAACCAGTATTAGGAGTTAAACCCCTAGACCTTCGGGTCTAGACTTTTTCTCTTCTTTTGAAGATGAGAACCGATGTCCAACTCCATTGGTTAACCCAGAGTTGGTGGCGACTCCTAGAAAAGCCTAACCCTTCTATAAAAGGGTTAGCAACCTTTCACGCACAGGCATCATGCACAAAAGAGTGGCCTGAAAACCATGGGTGGGCAGGGGAATCTGAACCCCTTCCTAACATCGTTGTCCATAGAATGGCGACTCCTCTAGGGAGTGTTTGATCTCTACATGTACATTGTTGTAAATTATGCTAAACATATGCTTTTCATTATTTATATGCATTACTCACATGCTTACATTGCTTACATGCCTACATTTCTCATATGTCTATATGCTTTGGATTAGACTTAGGTCACTTCATTAGTTAGTTAGGATAATATTCCATCTTCAACACAAATGTTTTCCATTGTTTATATACATGCTTACATGCCTACCTTGCTCACATGTTTATATGCTTTGGATTAGACTTAGGTCACTCCATTAGTTAGTTAGGATTACATTCCATCTTTAACACTTATTTAAAATTGACATGCTTAGGTTAGAAAACATGCTCATTTTAGTTCTATGACAGCTTAAATTAATTAGAATGACTAAACTCACATTTGAACAACTTGTATGCAATACATCTATGTTATTTTATACTTTGCACAAAATGAGTCCGAAGACATGACATTGCACCAATATATCACTCTCATTTTACCTTATCTAGGTCATTAACCACCAATGGACCGACATTGGATCACTACATAGGATGGGAACAACATATGAACAGTTGTTGCTATGTTAGAGCAGCCATTCCGAGTTGCCCAAACTAGTTACTACTCTATGATCTGATCTTTTTGGGGAGGTGTTTCGATTGGTACACTTCATCTTTTAGAATCTCAAAAAGCATGCATATTTAGTCATTTTCAGGTTAGAGTTATTTGGGTTACACTTAATGGCTTAGAGGTTTAGCTTTAGGAATTGTTTGCCAGAATTTTGATTGATTGCTTGCATGACTAAAAAGAACCAGGAATTCATGTCCAATTTTATAAAACTAGTCAAAATTATTTTTTTAGATATTTAGGTCTGAGTTTTACCTTCTTATCTACATTTGAATGCTTCTCACCCTTTTTGCATAATATATATAGCAATGGCATAGATTGCATAGAAATCCCATGTAAACCAAACCATAAAAAAGTAAAAGGAAATGAATAAAACATCCTCAAATAACTAAAATGTACAAAACCAATCTAATGTTTAAGCATCCTTCCAAACAAACAAAGCAAAATAAAACAAACCCTTGAACAAGTTCAAGTCATCTAGGCTAACATGTACAGCCTAATCAAAAGTTTATATACATGTCCCACAAATAAATAAAAAAGCATCACATCCTCTCTAATCCTCTCCCTCCTCATCATCTGTAGGAGGATTGGCTACCAAACACCCTCTCCTTGAACCTCTCTCTCATTGTCCCTAGCTTCTCCCGAGAGAGAGCATGAGTGGCCCATTCCAAAGTGAATAGCAACATCTCCTAAAGGTGTAGCTATAGCCACACCCTATGCAACATGATCCATCCCCTTGCCACCTTTGGAGGAGCTGTTTACTTAGTTTTGCCACGTCCTAAGCCCGTGGGCCCACCAAGCTCAACCTCAGCAGGGGGCATCTCAGCATTTCTCTCACCACCACTTCTGGCCACAAGAACAAGGATCTGCCTCAGCAAGTGTAAAATACAACAAAACAATGTCATAGTCATTAAAGGAAATTTTGTTTAAAAAGAGAGAACTAGATTTCTATCTTGACACCTCTTCAACCTCCTTCTTGTGCCCTTCCTTCAAAGCCGAGACCTCTGTCAAATGGGTTCGGTGCTCTTACCCCACTAAGGCAAAACACCTTGCTAGATTGTGGAGGGCACTCGAGTACAGCTCCCTCGAAACCAGTAATAAGTACACAACTCTTTCAAACATCTTAAAATTTACAGTTTTTTTTGAAAGAAACATTATTAAAATAAATTAAATCGTACATGTGTCACAGTCTTTGGAGGTACCCACCCACCTAGGAAACTCAGCTTCAGGCAAAGGCTCTTCATTAACTCTGCCCTTGAGGTCGATCACTATCACCACCTCGAGTATCACTCCTACCAGATCAAGCTCCACTACAAGAGCCTTTTTCTTCTTTTCTCTTATAGTAGGAAGCGTGGGTTTGTATATGGGCTGGGCCTCGACTACTTGATAAAGTTAAACAAGTTAAACTATCATCAAATGTTTTAAACAAAATGAATGAAATATAACAAAATTTTTTATCAAACTAAAATATACTCACCTAGAGTTCGACGGGGCCACCTAAAATCCCATAAGACTGAGTGGCCCACCACTCTCTGCAATCACTTCCCCAATCCAGGAAGATCGAGGCATCAATGCCTATCTTTCCTCTGCTAGCATCACCCTCATATCAATGACCCAAGGGGGCAGATGCTGAACCACAAAATCCTTCACTCCTACCCCAACCTGACACCAACACCTCTCCCCAAGGTGCATGGTAATCTCATCAATAACTATCAATACGATCCTTTGATGAAACCAAGTCTAAACAGAGGTTTGGGCAAGAACAATGTTCTCTCTAAGACCCACCTCTTCCAAGGATGCCATTTAACCTACACAAAGCATAATAGGAGTTAGAACATGATTTCACCTTGCCACACAAGGGAAGGGAAACATCTCCTCGTTCTTCCACATAGGAGCCAAGGGTGGAAAGTACTCATAACATCACACCTATAAAAAAAGTTGAATGTCAATCAATGTAAAATGAATAAACAAGAAGGAAGCAAAATGAAACAAAATAAACTTAAAAAACGGTGTACCTCTCAAAGAAAGCATAATCCTAAGAAGATGGGAGAACCCTGCCCGGTCGAGACATCGCTCATGACCCTAGGGCAGATCTACCCCAACTGAAAGACCCTACTCTGTCCAAGTCCTCGAGTGCTGGTAACAAACAGAAGTATACCTGATCACTCTTCACACAGAAGACTGACCAAATTAGCATGTAAAATAGGAAGGTCCGAGTGGAGTAATCCCTCTTTTTCTCCAAACTTTCATCTATGCCATCACAAGTCACTGGCGACCACCTCTCTGCCAATGCCATCATAAGTGCCCAGTCTGCCTTTAGCACAGGCAGGGTAAGGAATGGCCCAAAACTTATCCCGATCACCCATGTGTGGACCTTAGAACACATGCACTCCCACAAGGTCTTGACTCCAGACCACGATCCATGCCTCTCAACTTTGTCCCTAACTTGTGTACAAAAAAACGCACTATAAACATGTCAAACAAAAAAAGTGCAATTTTTGGTCTCAAACCTAACACCTAAATTTTTCCCAACACCTAAATTTTCAACACCTATTAACTGAAAAATTCAGGCATTACGCCTTTAATTTAGGGCCGTAAGCTTCAGGCATCAAGGCATTTCAAAAGCATTTTAAACTATCTAATAACCTTTCTAAACTACCTAAATAAATTCTAAATACAAAACAAGCAAAAGATAATTCAATTTCATCATCTAAACATTGAGATTTTTGTAAATCCAAAGAACTTCTAAAATAAATGTAAAGTTTTAAAGAATTCATGAAACTTCAACTAGAGAACTCAAAAAAAAGAGATCGAAAGCCTAGTTTAAAATCAATGGAAATCACTTTGCAGTTAAAAGAGTGATGAAGATCTTACCACGTTCGCTATCGGATTCTTCTATAGTGCAGTCTCTTGTCCCAAGAGAAGGGGTAAGTGTTGCGATGATCCACCTTGGGCCATTGTCGAGTTTCAGTTTTGAATGCTTTTTGAGTTTGAAGGTTAAGGGAAGTCTCTTGAGAAGCTCTTTCTCAATCTATGATTGTTCAAACAATGAAATAACAAAGACAGGCTTGCAGGCCTTCTAAATCTTGTAACCACTTTCATCTCCTAAACGTGCAGGCCTTTTAGATTCAGGCATACAGATGAAATTCAGGCATCAGGTCTATTCCTGCTAAACTTTTCCTTTAGCTGGGAAATCATATTTTTTACCTTCTTTTCATGTTTAGTGTCAAGACATGGATCATAGACTCATACCTTTGGAGTCCTACCCATCGGCCTCCACAAATTTTTTAAAAGTCTGAATTACCCTTTTCCCTAAACAGTGAGAAATTCGAGGTAGACCAAAGCCAACTCAGAGCCATTTTGACATTAGCATACATCAATTTGCATTGGCCTCTTTTAGAAGCAACCAACTCATTTTGGGACCTTTCATCTATGGTTTTCCGCTTCAGAGAACAAAAGTTCACACCTACTACTGAAGAACTTGAATCTTTCTTAGATTGGAAATATCGCCTCGGCATCGATGCTATAATCCCGACCCACAAGCCTAACTACTTCAAAGACTTTCATGCATTAGGCATCTCTAAATCTTCCATGCCCAAAGAAGCTTCAATGGAACATATACGTTGTCTTTTCAACCTATTACTGGAAAGAAGTTGGAAGAGGTTCGATAATTTCTCAGACTTGATCAAGCTTATAGTTTTCACCCTAATTGTCTTAAAATAAATTTTGTTATCATACATCTGTCATCATATCAATGGAGTCATGTTCAACATCTTTGGGGCAACACTTATGAAAGAAGACCCTAGTTCCCATGATCACATCCGAGACTATTGGTAATCTCTCATATTACACTCAACATTGTTAAACTCAGTTATATGGTTGCCCGACTTTCTTACAAGCTTGGCTACATAAACATGTGACTGTTTTATCATCATCCCCCACTCACATACCCCGCAATTTGATGCCCACATAGGCAAATGTCAATACTCGACTATTTCCGGTCAAGGCCACAACCTCTGACTATCAAAGTCTACTGTCTAGTGTGCTCCCTGAACATGTCACTTGACAAAGCAAGAGACACAAAGCACACTACCCATACTCATTCTCTAAGGGTCACCCTTATGTGACTATCATGGGGGTATTCTAAAGCATCCCTTATGTACTTGTGCACGTCCTCTGACAATTCACTCTCAGGCAAGATCTCTTTGACTTCCCTATAGTCTTTGAAGATGTATACAAGCAGAATCACATGACACCCACTTTTATCCAATATCACTTGGCCACCTTGGGGAATGACTCACATACAAGGACTATTTGGCATGAGTCCCTAATATCTAAAAAAATCCAAGCTATATCACTCACTTATGAGTAGTGGCTTCGCCAAAAGCTTCCTACACAACCGACCCACTTTTCGCGTCTACCTCTTCAAATAAAAGGCTTTGCATTCATTCACCACCAACATTATCTTCTCCAAATCCTAATCATACATTGACAAAATAAAAGGAAGTTTAAAAGGACGTATGCTCAGGCCAAGGCTTACTTAGAAGCCAAGTCACATCTCTGTGTCGGGACCAAAGTCTTGCGAGATTGCACTCGACATGGGAACAAAAAATAATCTGAGCTTATCCATTGCCTAAAGGGTGAGCTCAATGAAAGTAGAGCTTTCCATGATGACTTGGGAATTAAGATATGACATAACAATAACATAGCTTTCATATAAGATCAGTGGATGTAGTTCTGGTTTCATAAGTTGAGAAGATAACTCTTCTCCTTAAGCTACAAACCAGTGCCACCGCCACTTGTGGCACCTGATCTCTAGATTGTTTACTCTACATTCTCATTTCTGATGTAATGGGGCAAGTACTCCCTCCTTTTTACAACCACTTCTGGTATATATATATATGTACAAAGTTTTGTTTCCAAAATTGTGTTGTTAGCAAATTGACAAGAATCCAAGCAATAATTGTAAAATTCTAGGGGCAAAACCTTTTTGTTTGCTTTATGCTTTATACTTTCTAATGAATGTTATTTATATTTCAAATAATTAAAAATCATTTTAACAATTCCTCAATTTTGGGGTAGCAAGTAAGATCAAACAAGCAAGACGTTATGGAAAAAGGATCTCTTACTCAAGAAACTACAGCAATCCTACCTGCAATCAAGACTTCTTCAGACACCTTCAACATCAAAACCTTATAATCATCTATGCACCTAACTCAGACAAATCAATAGATTAATTAGCTTAGCTTAGGGGTGAAATAGAAAATTTGAAAGCAGCTCGATATCCCAAGACAAGCTTCGAAGATTTATGCTTATATCCTGGGTGGAACCTTCCGATTGGTCTTAAGGTCCCAAAATTCATGAAGTATGATGGATGAGGATGCCCTCACATGCACTTATGGGTGTACTACCATGATATGGCCCAACTAGGTAGAGACGAAAGACTCCTCATCCATCTATTTGCATCAAGCCTATAAGGCTAAGCCCTCAGATGGTTTTGGAACTTAAACAAGGACAAGCTCCAAACCTAGATAGACTTATCACGAGTCTTGCTTGAAAAGTTCAAGTTCAACTTGGACTTCTTGCCTCTTAGGTCAGAATTGGAAAGAATAAGACCTAGGCCACATGAAAATATTAAGGAATATGCCTTCTGTTGGAGACTTGTAGCCTTCGCACTTGAAGATCCTGTAGAGGAAGTAGACATGGTGTCGACCTTCTTGAAATCCCTAAGTCCTACATACCAGGCGATGTTAATGACTAAACCATGTAACAACTTTTCATATGTGATAAAAGCCACATCAAGGATAGAAGATGCTATACAAGATGGACTAGTCTAGGAGAACGACCAACCTCCTAAAACTATACGAAAGGAGCCAGAGCTTTTTCCAATTGCATCTATTTTTCTCATGAACTCGACGTCTCAAGTCTATCACTCTGCTCAGGCCATTTATACTCCAGTAGCATAGGTCCAACCCCCATGAACTCCACCCTTCTTCCAAAAGAACCAAAAGGGAGTTCACTCCTTTGCATTATCCCATCAATCACATACTGACTAATCTAGTCAACAAGGGTCATCTCCAACTACTTCCTCTAAGACAGCCACCCAATCCTCTCCCAAAGACATATGATGTGAAGAAATGTTTCACCTACCATCAAAGTTTGGAACATTCCACTAACAATTACTTTCAACTAAAGCATGCCATTCAAAACCTCATTGATCGGGGGACCATCGATATTAGTGAAATAGGACAACCTTAAAGACTTTGAAGACTCCTAAAGACTTTGTAAACCTGTCTTTTCTTTTTTCTTTTGCAAACACTGTACAGATCAAACTACAAACTGGCTTGATCTTAACTTCTATGCCAGGTACGTAGGCAACTTGTGAGTCATCCTTTATACTCTTAAGTGCAACCCCTTATATATAAATAAAATATCTTCCCCGAGACACCATTCTCTACATTTATCCTATCGGATTCACCATTCACACAAGGTCAAATCCCGGATTGCCAAAGTTGTATAAAGAAGAGATCACGATCACAGATGTAAGTGCTTGCAAAGATCCTACTTGAAATGCTGCCTCAAAATAAATGACAACTTAATCAACAACTCAACATATCTTAAGCATGCATCATGTTTGAGAAAGCACACCTTTATCAAATTCCATCTTTCAAAATTATTTTGTAACTTAAAAAAAAAAACCTCATGTTTTCAAAATACACAATTTTATAAAAATTCATGAATGATTTCTTGCACCTTGTATTTCTTCAACTTCTAGATTCCATCTGTATAAACGAATTTCAAAAATTTTAATCCATGACTTGCTTGCAATGTACGCCATGCTTTTGTCTCTAGGGGCACCACTTTTTACAAAATGGGATGCTCCATAGAGTCTCCCCTCTTCAAAAGTTTGTCATCTCTTCATGTGCATAATTTGTCTATTGTAAAGTCCATATTGTCAATTTCATTTATTAGACTTGTTGTATAGGGTTGCTTGTAATTGTGTAATATGTAACCATGTGTGTAAAGACCATCATCATGATGTGAAGCCCTCAAGCTCTCCAAAAAGCTTCAAGAAGCTCCACGTCAAAGACATAAAATCTAAAGTGAAGCCTCAACCATGTCTTGCATCATGTGCCGACCTTGGCATGAAATGGTTTGTGTCTATGGTTATCCGAGTGCCCAAGACCAGTGGTAATAAGCCCCTGAAAATAGAAGACCTAAAGAATTTAGGTAATATCTAAAATGGCAAAAGAAAAAGGATACAAGAATCTCTAAGAAGCGAAGAGGAGCAAAAACTGGATACAGGGCACCTCGGTTGACCGCGAGGACCCTCGGTCGACCGCAGACATACCTCACAGTCGACCGCGTGGTACCTCTGGTGACCACCCTGAGAAAGCCCAAAAAAGAGGTCTCAGGTCTTTTGGTAGCGGTCGACCGTGAAAGGCCTTGACCGAGGTCCGCTGCAATTGCTATATTTCTTACCGTTAAACCATCCCTTGCCAAATAAAAGTGGGAATTCTCCCCTATAAAAACAAGCCTTTTTGAAAGAAAACTAACTCTATTGAACATCTAAAAACTTCTCCTAAAAATATTGAAAAAGGTTGATTGAGCTTCTTGTTTCAAGATTGAACATCCTTTGTGAGAAAAACTCTTGAACTAGATAAGCAAACCATGTGAGAAGTGGGAGTGTGTCTAGGTAATCTTGAGAGAGAATACTCCTTCCCCTAGATTGAGTTGAAGGCTCTTGTCATCACAAAGAGTTCTTGTGAGTGTCCTTTAAAGGAGCAAGCCTCCACAATTGATGCTACCCCATAGTCAAATCTACCTTCAAGAGGCCAAGCACTTCATTACGTTTCATCATCATCATCACCTTCAGTTGAGGACGTCCGCTAGAGACACCAAACGTGAAGCACTTTTTGGAGTCACCAAGTGCATTGTATTCCCTCTATCGAAATCATTGGAGGAATCACATGTTTATCAAACATGTTTAGTAAGTTTTGTTGATTTCCTTGTAATAGTTATTTGAACTATTAATAAAAATCAACACACCCCTTCAGTGGGATTAGAGAGTCGACGTAGGCCCTTGTGCCAAACCACTATAAACATTGTGTTGTGGGTTGCTCTCGTGGTTTGTCTATGCTATGCTCATATTCACTTATTACTTGACTTACATGATCAATTTGTTTTAGTCTCAATCTTGTTAATTTCAATTATCTAAGCAAATTGTTCTTCCATATTTAAGTTGATATATTGGCATTGTTACTAAAATTAAAAGAATATTAAAGATTCGTAAATATCCTATTCACCCCCTCTAGAATAATTGACTTAGGAATTTCACATATTGCATGTACATATTTTCAAAATGTTTTCCCAAACCCAGAGGGATCCTTACTAACTGCTAACAAGTGGCTAAATGTCCAAAAAGCCTCCCAAAGAACCCATTTAAATAAAAACAATTTAACCTAAAATTGGGTATTGATTTCTTAAGAGTCATCGGCGTGCTGATGTCAGTCCCAAGTGGATCTAGTCAAGCAAGAAGCCCAATCACCTATTGAAGTCTGAGAAGTAAGCTTGCATATATATGATGCCATCAACAATTTTTCCTTGAAGATTCAGTAATTCAATGACAGAGCATGAGATTGAACAACGTCAAGATAGGCGTCATTTTGAGAACCTAGCCACATCCAGGAAGAAGCAACAATTAACAGCATTGGCCACATATTACAGAACTCTTTATAGAGACACGTCCAAGATGTCTTGACAAACAGTCATAGTGCAAAAATTATGTGAAACCCAGTCTTGGTGAAAACCTGTGAAGGCGCCAAGAACAAAAAATAGGGGGACAAATAAAAGGAAAAATCCTAATCTTGGTGAAAACCTGTAAAGACGCCAAAGGAAAAAAAGGGGACAAAGACAAAAACAAACCCAGTCTCAAGGAAAATCGGAAAGGGCCGTGGGGGAAAAAAAGGGAAAAAGAAAGGAAAATGTCCAGTCAAGCATCTTCCCTTCATGAAGAACTCTGGCAACCAACAATGAGCCATCAATGCTTTACTACAATAGCCAATGATGCACCCTTACTTAGGGGGTCAACAATGTGTAAGACAGCTCTACTCCAACAGCCAACAATGTGCAAGACAGCTCTACTCCAGCAACCAACAATGTGCTCAATGATCTACTTTTATAGTCAACAACATGCCCCTAATGCTCCAAGAAGGGATAGGTGTCCATCTTTGGCCAATCAGTTTCCCAAAAGGACTCATACACAATTTTCCACTAGTCAAACACTTTGGGCCAAATACAAAACATTTTCTTTCTAAACACAATATTCTCTATGCATTAAACCCATGTCAAGTATAATCTCAATTGTTCATTGAAATGAAGA
>JAOXJP010261534.1:0-20981 GCA_025762735.1 Platanus orientalis | reverse complement strand
CAGTTTATACATAACAATATGCTAGTATCATTACATGAGGATCAATATGCTTCACAGTTATTTTCTAGTATCATCTCTAACCAACATATTTAAGAGATGTATGTCACTAACTCAAATAATCATACTAGTCATAGCAAATCAAACAAATCATCCATCAATATTCTTCATTGATACTATAGAGTTATAGAATCCTAATTTACAAATATTCACAATGTATGAGATTCATCATTCCAAGAAAATACATATAGATAGCATACAAATCCACCTTTCCTCATAGTATAAAATATGAATTTCTAAGATCCTAACAAAATCTCATCACAAATTATCACAATATATAGGGGTTTCTAAGATCTTAGTAAAGGGCTTTACAAACATATGAGAAAACATTCATAGTCTCAATATTTTACCATTACAAGACTTCTAAGAACCTAAAACAAATAAAATCATAGTAATTTTTGTATAACTACTTACTCAAGCTTCTAATCCGTGGTTTGAATGAAATCCTCCAAAACTTCTTTATCTTTGTCAAACCTTCATTATTCTATGAGTAAACAAGGTATTCTATGGTTAGAATACATAAACTAAGTAGAAGATAGAAAACTACAACTAATTTAAGTTAGATTTAATTTCTAGCAACTTATCCAAGCTTGGAGAAGATGGATTTTCTCTCATTTCAACCAAGTTTCCCTCTTCTCTCTCCCTCTCCCTCTTTGTGTTATAAAAAGTTTAAATGACCTAAATGAGGTTTATTAGGGTTTACAAGAGCTAAAACGTGTCTAAGATGAGATTCCACATGTGTTGGGATGAATTGGGCAAGTGCTACATTGAAAAAGAAGCATAAACGCAATCCTATCAAAGTTAGAGCGCTCCAGATCTTATTGGAGTGCTTTGGGAGGTGTTGGAGTGCTCTAACCTTGAATGGAGTGCTCTAGGGAATGTTTTCCATCATTTTTCATAGTCTCGAGCTTCGGTGGTGTGCTCCAAATCCATGGTGGAGTGCTCTAACATTTTTAGAATGAACGATTTGCGGTAATTCGGCCATAACTTTGCGCACAAAACTCTGAATTGCCCTCCGTTTGCTGCATTAAAAAATAGACTAATTTTTTTTTTCAAAAATGTATAAATTATCCTTTAATTCACTCAGCATCGGTGTCGGTGGACCCATGAAGTTACCCCAAAATTGTGGGTCTGTCAACACAGACATTGTGTGGGAGAATTACAATAACTTCTAGAAAACTTGTAATTGCACACCATTTGATGCATTAGAAACTATAATCATAGATATTTCCAATCATATATGAATTGTACCATAACTCACTATGGATCAATACAAGTTAACTGTGAAGTTATCCTTACACACTTAAGGTAGCTTTCAAACTTGATAGGTTCTTGGCCCAACTTAGGTTCTATACTTCTAACTCAGTCCAAATGGTCCCTAAACCACTCTTTAGTTTATATAAAACATGTTAAATGGCTATTTTATCCGTACAAGGTGAAATTATAATTTTACCCCTTATGAGTGTTGTGGGGCATTACATCTTGGGTCTTCGACAAATTAAATCATATGCAACCCATGTAGGGTCTTTGGTTACCATGAAGGCCAGCCCACTAAAGGGTCTCCAATGCTAAAAGGGTCAACTTCAAGGAGGTCTTCAAATGCCTTAAAGTTTAACCCCACAAGGTTATCCCAATTCCATAAAGGTGCTTGTCACATAGGCTAACCCCATAAGGGTCTCCAAATGCAATAAATGTGCTTTCTACATAGGCCAACCCCATAATGGTCTACGCAATCATAAAGACTAATGTTACCCTGCAAAAATCCCCTAAGGCCCCCGGACTAGGATAGTCCTCTAAAATTCCCAAGACAAGTGTCCCAAAACAAATCCACCTATCCAAAACAATATGTTAATTCATACTTATGTAACGTAATATAACTACTACATCAGTATGTTATATAAAAGACATTTGTATATCCCATCTCATAAGGAATTCAAAACCAAAGATGTCAATCGCATGTACAAGGTTAAAACCAAGATGCAAATGATGCTACTTGGTTCAAATCTATTGACATATAGAAATCTGTGGGATGTAAAATATTTTAATGCCAAATGCGACTAAATATAACACAAGGTAACTCAAATGCTTCAAAACTCATATAGAAATCTAATAGGATGCTCTTCTAAATGCTGAATGTAAACATAGATGGAATCCACATTCTTAGGTTATCAAAATCACATATTCAGTTTATTAGTACCCCTTCTTGTGGGTTAGTGTAGTAAGGGCCTTGTGGATGTCACATTATGAATACTCCAATCCAAGGTGTTTCAGCTATTTGATGTAAGAACACATTTTGATTCGCCATTGTAACACAATTTCAGAAAGTATCTAAGATTTAGAGGATCCATGGTTTTGGAAGAAACAGGACTATTAAAGATTTGTCGGTTTCAAACTATCTGTGTGTACCAGAAGAATGAAGAATCTACCTAACTACCAGCCACAACAAGGGGCACTATGACTTAACAGTTACGAATTGACATTGTCTGCCTTTCCAATGATGACAGGTTGCTCCCTTGGGATGCCTATAATATTTTAGTTACCATGAACATAACACTTTCCTTCCAACGAATACTAGGTGTTGTTAAGGAAAGGTGCAAAAAAACAAAGGCAGTCACACAAATGAGACAGTGATTTACGTGGTTCAGCAAAATTGCCAATGTCTATGGTTTCACACCAATTCCACTATGTTTGAAAGAAGATGAGCAATTGTTATATAGAAATCGCTCCTTGCTATCTCTAAAAACTCTTAATGAAACTAGGTTTCTAAACTTTTAATCAAGTAATTATAAAAGTAAAATCTCAAAGATACCCATGCATCTGATCTTGGGGTGCCTTGTATTTCAACGCCACACAAACAATACTCAATCAACAGTATTCCCAGCTGCTAATCAGGTTCCATCATCAACAAGTGTATCAAATCATGGGACTATTAATATCATTTTATTTATCTAGGTGCGAACGTATTAACATCAACTGTGAGATTCTCACCACTTTATTGAGTTGGTGTTGCATCTTTGACAGTTTTGTAAAACAAAGCATATGTGCTTCTTTTGAAAAGCAGGAGGTATAAAGCGTATTCTTCTGTCTGGGTTCATACACAGCCCTACCTAAAACCCTTCTTCACCTAGTAACCACTAACCACCGAAAAAGACATAGGAAAGAAGTTCCCTGTTGCGTTCTCGACCTATCTTTCTTATTCCATTCATTAATTATTACTATTTTTTATTTTTTAACTTCTTCTCATCTCGAAGTAAAGGCAATCAAATCAAAAGCAACTTCTCCAGCTAGAAAGCAATCACATCTAAAGCAATATTCAAAAGAAGACAGCTATGAATACGCTTTTGAGGGTTAATGCAACTTTTATGTTTTTTTTTCTATTAGTAGTATGTCCGGATATTTCTTGGCTTGGCCTCCCAGCCGGGTTGAAATCATCTACTGCCGCTTGAAGTGCAGTAAAGTGTGGCATCATTTACAGTGTGATATGTACCGCAAAAAGTGAAAAAAGCAAATTAAATTTGGTGGGTCATTTCAATTTTCAGTAAGTGATTTCCACCTTTTTGGGATACATGTCATACTGTAGATGATGCCACACTTTACCACACTTCAAGCTGTAGTAGAGGATTTCAACTGGTTCTGATAACTATGGTATAGAATGATTATTTACTGGTTAAAAGTCCTTTGTATTCTTTTTAATTGTATGAGGTGACAAGAACAGTCTTTCAAGGTTTAAAAAAACAAAAATATAAGGGTTGCTGGACAGGGCTATTTTTATTTTTAAACCATTGCTATGGTAATATGTGTTGCTCTACCAATTTTCTTTTTGTTAAAAGATTTATTATCCAAAGCTGATAATATTACTTATTGGATTTAAATTAAAATAATTAAATATTATAAAAAATAACAGTAATAATTGAATGAGTGGTTTTCCGTAACACAAAATCCTCTACAACAAGCTTAAATCACATTAAACAGAACCTGCTGTCAAAGAACGACACATGGTTAAAGGTGGGCCCACTTGTAAGTTTACATCCTGACATGTGTATTAAAACTCCCGCCCAATGTTGAAAGTTCAATTTTTTTGTGTACATCTTTGATGGCAGTTTCTGTTTAATGTCATTTAAGCTTGTTGCAGAGGATTTGTTCTCAGTAAGATAGAACCGCCTTTAATACTAGAATTTTTAAACATAATGAGAATAATTGCAGCAGATTCCATCCTTGGTAATTCTAATCGTGCAATAGCATATTCTTTTGAACTAATATTTGAACGAATGTACGATACAAAATTTTTGACTTTCGGAACAAGCTTAAGATTCTTACTCGATTAATACACACTGCAAGACTTTGAACTGCGATGGATGTTAAAATTCTGTTCAATATTTTCTTAGTCTATCCAAATATGTCTTCTGGAAAATGAGTGGAACCATTTGGATTCATGTTGGACTTGTGCCTTATCAATGTGAAAACAAAATGACATAAGAAAAGAATTTCTACATCTACAACCATGTAAAAGGAACATCAAATTTCAAGTAAACATCAAAGTTGTCGTTTCATGTGTTCTTTTTATTTATGTGTTTGTTTATTGTTGTTTATAGAATAGAAGGTTGGAGACGAATAAAAACATCTCTGAAAGTCTCAGTTAGGTTGCAAAAGGGAGATTGGTACACTTTAAGGATTAGCCGGTGCCGACCAACCAACAATGCAAGCCCCACATCAAATTCCCCGAGCCCATTTACATGTATAAATATACGATTTGAAAGAGAAGGCATGCCCATTAGTGTATAACTATCTCAGGATTTGAAGGAGCAACAGTAAATCATAACTTGTGCAGTTCTTGATCCAAAATGCCTAAGTCAGAGACACAAGGGAATGAGATCAAGAATCAACCTCCACCAGGTCTCTCTCTCTCTCTCTCTCTCTCTCTCTGGTACACAGACATAAAAGTCGTAATTCGTTTCTTATTTTATGAAGCTATTTGAGGATTCATTGGACATAACTTCATGTTATTTAGGATACCCAACTGAAAATCCCACTGGGAAGAAATTCTGCCCACGTTCGACCAAGAAAGGAGATAGAGGCTTTATTGAGGGATGGTAGGTCGTTATCTTCACTACAATTATGATCATCATATCTCTCTTTTGTCATTTTCTTTTGATTCCCATATGACATTTTTTCCGTGATAAATACATTCAATTAGCATAGAGAAACCCATTTTTCCTTTCCATGACTCCACCCATCACATCTCTGAACTATTTATCACTAGCCGACGTTGGTGTTGTTTGGTTTTCTGAAATTGAGGACTGGAAGAAAGAATTGTTTTTTTTTTTTGATACAGTTGTAGTCTCTATTTTCTTTATGCTAATCATTTTCTGTTGATTCACCGGCTTGTGCAGCCTCTTTGCTCTGTGTTGCTGTTGGATATGTGATGCTTGCTTCTGATGGAGCCGAAGGAAGGGTACAGGAAGGATGCCAGCACCTCTAGAGACAGTGCACCAACTTGCGAAGTTCAATTGCATCACCTGATATCTGAATCAGTTAATTACACTGTATTGATCTAGTAGTACTATTATTCCTATCATGTACGAAATTTTATAAAATCTAGTTGTCTGCTGCATTTTATGGCTCCCAAAATTTCTCTTCATTTTTATGGAATTGGCAATAAGGTTATAGAGGTCACAAATTTTTTAAAGAAACTGTTGGTGGCCAAAGATTGATAGGGTTAATAACAACGTGAAAAAGAGAAGAATGAGATATGCAGAAGTTTATAACCAGTTCATGTGCTTCCATGGGCAAAGACAATCTAAGAGCTTCCAGTTTATGCGAAGGCGATGGAGAGTACATATTAAGGGAGTCATGATGGCTTCACTGGTTGTGTTTTAAGGCACGTGCCCAACTTCCTATGCTTTCACCCCATATGGAAGGAAACTGATGGGCAACCTCCTCAAGAAAGGATGCATGCCAATATCGGGTGTGGTATTGTTATGACAAAATGGAACATATTCGAGTTAACAGCAACGTGAAATGAAAAGAGAGAGAAAAGTGCAAACTACAATCACATAGAACACAAGATTTGACATGGCTCAACAAGATTGTGTTGTATTTTGGTATGAATCCCTTAAGTCACAAGTCACCTGCAAAAAGCTACTGTGTTCATCAAACTCATTATACACAACTGGTCATGAACCCATGCAAATTTGCACGGGCAAAGTGGTTTGTTATATTTTTTTTATTAAGTTATCTTGGTTTAATGCATTGATCATAAAGAAAAATATTTAAAATATTAATTCAAAAAATCCAAATACAATTGATCAGTTACTTAACTTTGGTTATCTCTAAAAATTTAATTCATTTTACACTTTAAACTATTTCTACTTCTCTTTTATTATTTCTTCTTGAATCATTGAAATTTAATCTCCATAGAAGAATACTAAATCAATTAGTGGAAAGGGGATGCAGAATGGTAAATCATTTGATGGATGATTCCCATGGACTTTTTGTCCTACCCCAAAACTCATACCAGAAGGGCCATGGATTTTGGCACATGACATTAAACATTCGTTCATTTATAACCTGTAAATTTCATACAAATGTTTTGCTCATTCTTTTCATTTATATGCAGTGAAATTGAATATCATAAATCATAACCATCCATATCTCACAATCTATGTTGTAATAAAATTTCCATATTCCTTAGATCTGAAAATAATCCAAAATATGTCCTAGCATTCCCATTCAAATAAACTAATAGTCTGACATAAATTAAGCCATCATCTAATAATCAAACATTAATCTAAACTGAAATCCACTAACTTATTACATCATTTAAAATAAACTAAAATAAAATAAAGTCTCAATGTCTCATAGAATAAATTTAATCCATTTAACTCTCTAATCCTGCCTACCTATACCGCGCAACTACCTCATCATCTATGGTGCCAAAATTGGGCTGAGATTGACAAACTCAGCAGGTAAATAGTAAACTAAGGAATAATGGATCAAGACTTAACACGAATCAAAACAAAACAGATGGTTACATACTTTTAACATTACACAAAACTAAATAATGACATACATAACATATACTGAATTGAAAACATTAAAAAGACATAAACATATGGATCTAAACAGAACAAAGTGGACATATATAATAGAACAAAACTAAACAGAATGAAGCATGTAAATAAGATCCATAAGGCAATACATATAATAGTTATACATTTAATCCCTAGTGAAAAGGGTTAATCACACCATTTAATCTCCAGTGAGAAGAGTCAGTCACACCATTAATCTCTAATGAGAAGATCTAGTCACACCGTTTAATTTTCGGTGAGAAGATCTAATACAATTCACACCATAAGTCAGACATGATAAGTATCATATTTCATCTCTCTTGATAATAAAGGGTGACTTATAACAGAAAACTATAATAGAAAATAATCCACTATAAAAGAAAATAATAACAATAGTAGTACATAACATATGATAATCCATAATATAATATAAATGAATTCACCATACTTAAAATCATAGATGCTTGATCCTCCTAAGCATAGAGCTATGAACAATCAGATTTTTATAATAATCATGAAGAACATATAAAATTTAGATTATAAATCAAACATATAAACATATAAAGATATTATAAAACAAGAGGATAGTCTCTATAATCCTATGGAAGCAAATACCCAAAACTAGGAGTACTTGTGTTCTTGAAAATAGAAAATACCTCTTTAAAATCATTGATTTTGGAACCCTTAAATGGATTAAAACTTGTATCAAAACAATTCCTAACATGTAGAACACAAATTCAAAACAATATAGAACTTCACAATTTTACAAAACAAAACATAGTATTTTACATTCTTGAAAAATCTCAAAAGCCCCTTAGAAAACCTTTATTCTTTGCTTTAAATCCATTAAAAAATCAGAGTAATCTTTAGCATAATGAGATTGAATCACTTCTAAGATCCTAATAGAATGAAAAAAGAAGTTAGTTTAGTGTCCCCATATAAAACCAATTTATCTCTTCCAAGACGAATTAAAACTATAAAACGGTTGGACATCCATTTAAAACCAGTTAAAATAAGAGTAATTCTTTACAAAACAAGAATAGGGCACTTCTATGAAACTAAAAGAATGAAAAATGAATAAGTTTACATGTCTTCTTACCTCTTGGTGTGTAAAAACATTTTTTAGCCTTTGTTCTTTAGAAAAATCCCAAAATCTTTGCAAAACCTAGCTTTTCCTCTTCATTTCTCTTTTCTTTTATTTTCCTCTTGCTCTTGATCCTTTCTCTAAGGTTTATAGGACTCTTTAGGTCATGTTCAATATATTATATAGGTCTACAAGGAGTCTAAGATGCATTAAGGGAGTTTCTAATTCATAAACCCCCAAAAAAGATGATTTTTTGAAACTAGTCGTGCCAGACTATCGATCGGGAAGTGGGCGATTGATCGAGTTACCCCTATTTTTCTGTTGGACCTTCACTCACTAAATCGCTTATAACATTTTTGTTCGGTGTTTGTTTCACTCGCCATTTGTTGTGTTGGACACTAGACTTCCGTGCCTATCCAATGATATAAAATTTCCTCACAGATTCTTCCTACATTTTCTTTAGTATTCCTCTAAAGTTGTGCTAATTTATAGATCAGTATATGTGCCTCTAGAAGATCTAAGTGTGTGCGAAACATATATATTATATGTGTATAGTATAAATATGATGCGTGTGCAAGATATGTGTAAACATGTGTAGGGTGTTACATTCCTTCCCCCTTAAAATAAATTAAGTCCCTAAATTTGACATACTTTAAGTGTAAAACAAGTGCAGATACTCTTCCTTCATCTCGTCTTCGCCTTCCTAAGTCATTTCTTCTTATAAATGGTTCCTTCATAGTAGCTTAACATATAGAATCACCTTGGAATGAAGAACTTATTCCTTCATGTCAAAAATCCAAACCGGTTGCTCATCATAAGATAAATCCTCCCTAACGTGAAGTGGTTCAAATTCTAACACATAAGATGGATCGCGCATGTACTTCCTCAACATGGATACATAAAACACGTTGTGAACATATGAAAAATCCAGTGGCAATGTTAATTCATAAGAAACATCTCACATCTTCCTCAAAATTTTAAATGGTCCTATGAACCTGGGACTTTATTTCCTTTTCTTTTCGAACCTCATGATTCCCTTTTCTGGTGATACCTTCAGAAATACATGTTGTCCAATCTAAAATTCACGTTCTTTTCTTCTCTGATCTACATAGCTCTTTTACCTACTTTGCATAATAAATAATCTCTCATATATAATCCTAATCTTCTCAGTGGTCACCTAAACTAATTTGGGTCCAAGTAACCTTCTTTCACCAACCTCTTCCCAACATATAGGTGTTCTACATTTTCTTCCATGCAAAGATTCAAATGGTACCATTTGTGTATGCTAGCTTGGTAATTATTGTTGTAAGCAAATTTGATTAATGGTAAATAATCATCCCAACTTGCTTTTAATTCAATCACACAAGCTCTCAACATATTATCCAAAGTCTGTATGGTTCTTTCCGATTATCCATCTGATTGGGAATGAAAAAGTCGTACTAAAATTTAGCCTTATTTCCAAAGGTTGCTGTAGACTATTCTAGAATCTTGAAATGAATCATAGAACACGATAAGAAACTATTCCAACTGGAATACTATGTAACTTCACGATCTCATCAATGTATAACTTGACCAATCTATCAAGAGAGAAATTTATCCAAATAGGTAAGAAATGGGCAAACTTAGTCAATCGATCCACAATTGTTAAAATAGGTATCCTGACAAAGCCATCATAGACACATTTTGCAGTATTTATTTGTTTATCATTAATAATAAAGTACTTTCTTCCATCATTACATGTGTATAAATTTGTTTATGTGTAATTATTTGATCTCATGAGATGAGATAAGTGATCCTCAAGTAACATAGTAGGATGTAAGATACATGGATCATGTGTGGAGAGATCTGACTATCTAATTCTTGTAGGCCTGAAACCTTATATAGCTATGGGTGATGCTAGGCACATCACTTAAAAGGCTGCTATGTGTAGAGTTGCCATATGATGGAGTGATGTGATCTCAATTACTAGAAGTGAGACTTTAGACTTACTTGTAGATGCATAATTCAAATGCATTAAGGGAATCCATAATGAACACATTTAGTAAAACTTCATTGTCAAAGTAAATGATGTTCATAACTTATAAACTAATCCTTTGACTTGAGTGACTTGTGATTCTTTGAGTTATTCAAGTTGATTATTTTGAGTTGCCAACCAATAATGCCTAATTGGTGGCTATATCATAGGTGGCTTGGATACTTAGCTAGATGCTTGAGTGTAGAAACAAAAAATGTGCACGAATGACTATGAACATGTCACTTGCTACACATATTTGGGTGAATGAAGACATGTATACTCCATTTGCACATTCAGTTGCGAGTTGACAAAATAAGGACACTCACCACATAAAATTTGCACAAATGCACTATTCACATTCGCACACTACAGAAACTAGAAACTAAAATTTCACCATATCTCCTTCCATGGTGGTTGTTCTGGATAATCATGACTCTCATAAGTTCCTTAACCACCTAGAAGACTAAAGGAGGTGCATTCTCGTATAGAAGAAGCACCAATATGTTCGGGATAAGGATGAAAGAATCCCACTTCAACATGGGAGCCATAAACAAGATAGAGTTCTTCTCTCTTAAGGACTCTTCAAAATTTGTTCTTACCCCTATAACTGCTTCAAAGGCTGCATGAAATAACAAGTTTTTGAAGTCCCTTCAATCACGTACAAACTCACAAGAGGAAGACAGGCATTGTTCTATGAGTTTGGGTAAGTCTTATATCTCTTAACCCATTTAAGCTCTTCAAGTTCAGCAAAGTTTCCTCTTTTCCCAGAAGGCTGCAAAGCTACAACACCTTTGCACAACCCTCCGAAGAAGATAGTAAAGGAACCTAATGAAGAAGACAATAGTGACAAGGTAATGCAAGGCTTATTTATATTGATAGAATAAAGTTTATATCTATACATCTATATTAATAAAAATCAGAAATTTCATCTTTTTTCCTCTTTCTCTTTACTTTATGCAACTTCTCTTTTATTTCACAAGTTGAGAAACTTAAAGTTAATCAGAGGTGTACCCTTAAAAGGCTGTAATTAACAAATCTCTTAAGATATTTGGAGTATTAAACCCCACTTATAAAAATAATAAATTATCCCCTTAAAATGGCTAGGTAATTTTTTCAACGAATTTCGCCTCATACGACTCAAAATTTGGTGTTATAAATTTTTGGCATGCCCGTTGGACTATATTTTCCTCTTATCTTTCTTTAAGTTCCATTGTATTAATGGACACATTTCCTTGCTATAGGTATCCCAATGAAGTTTCAACCACGGAGCCCACCATTGGTGCACTGTGAGATCCTTTGGTTACACCAACGTGGGTTGAGGCTTTGGTCTCCCCACCTACCCAATGTATGGTTGAAGCTTCAGTCTCCCAAACAAAACATATGGTTGAGGCTTTGGTCTCCCAAAAAACACACATGGTTGAGGGTACGGTCTCCCAAATGACATCTATGGTTGAGGCTTCGGTCTCCTCCCATGTGGCTGTGGTGATGCCAATATCCATTGAGGGTAGTGTACTTGCCACCCAAAACAAACCTGCTTTGGCACCCACCAAACCAAGGGGCTATATTCCCCAAATCACTTTAAATAATTTAATAACATAGTGGGTACCAAATTTTGAGTCGAAATCTCATAGAGAAGTCACTAAAATCTCAAAAAATGTATAAATTGATCACTCTAGAAAATTTCTAGATTATTATTCACCGGCACTAAAGTGCGTGAATGCACACAGTGGTTATCATTCGCCTAAGGTGGAACCCATGACAGATATAGAAATAACTAATTCGTGGAGGAAATGTCATTCTTGCCTTTATCTGTACTCATGTAGGGGAAAGAAATATGGGAAAATCCCTTATGAACCCCAAGGAGAATTACAAGTCTGTGATCCTGGCAGACTTGAGGAATCCCATTCACAAGCTGGTTAAATGACTCTCGTGAATGAACATTATTTTTCTAATTCGCCCAAGGGTGGGCATTCGTGAAGATGACAACATTCGCACAGTAACTTCCTGGCGAATGATGATACTGGAGTTCAATTTTCTCATTATGAGCGTAAGAGAAATCCTCATTCGTGCAAAGTCACATTCGTGAATGGGAACTCTTACTTGCCACTAGAAGATCAGGGTCTGACTGTAGTAAATGTAATGCTAATAGGAACCCTGGTAATGTTGAGGAGTAGGGGAACAAATAAACAAAAAGAATGGGAACTCTAAAATACCCAGACCTAAAAAGGACTCAAACTATAAAAAGAAAATGGGAACTACATTGTGAAAAGAGGAAGAATTGAGAAATATCACCATCCAGGCTCCTCATGCATCCCATAGTTAGCAGTATGCTTAGGCTAGCATAGAGTTTAGAAAATCAATGCTTTTAACCAGGTTTAAAAGGGGCTTGAGAATAGTAAACCACCTATGATAAAGAGGATATTATCTCTCGAACAAAAAAGAAGAAGAAACATCACTCAAAGACAAAGGGCCAAAAATAGTAAACTTCTTCATGAGCAACAAGAAGTGGGGAAGATGCCGGTTAACGCGCTTCTACCATGGGCAGATTTAAAAAGAAGTGACCCCTCATTGCCTTCCTATACTAGAGGCAGCATGGGCTACATGCCTATGTTGGCAATGGAAAAATGTTTGGGCCTAAGCAAAATATGCAAGCAACCATAATGGTCACAGGAGCAAGGAAAGAGGTGCCCACCAACACGCTAAGCTCTTTAGGATCTCGACCATGAGCTTTCAACTCCACCAGAATGATGACCAGGAGTTAATTAGTGGCAAGTGCCAAAATACTTCGAACACCATCCAAAGAAATACCAACTACTGGGAGAGCCCTAGGAACCTCTCCCTTTATGTTTTATGATGAGGCCAGTCCTTGTTCTACACCCAGGACTATCACTACGGGGAAACGTAACCTCCACCTCATAAAGTCTGGAAGCAACAACAATTTGGTCAAGGGGAACTCAAGACCCAACGATTGACCTCACAACCAATATAGAAAATGTAGATCTCAGAGAGTACCACTCTGACTCTGAAGGGAAACACCCTACAACTACAGATTGGTGAGACAAAGTAGAAAACTGAGATCAACACTTGGCTGCTCAAGAACTTGCCATAACCAAGCTAAAAGCTATGGCTGAACATTTTACACTAGAAAGATAGGGAACAGCCCCACTGAACCATAACTCTACAATGGTAGAATCTGCTAGAATGGTTGTTTCAAGCTAGACAAAAGGGGGATATCCACAATACACACTAGAGTATATATTCGCTACCTTACCAAGAGCAACTCCGCTATAAGCACTATACTTAGTGCCTCTATTCCATGAAGGTCACTCCCACAAGCTTTCTCGCAAATTCACATCTATAAGGCCCCCATCAACCAGCATATCAACAGCAAGAGCCACCACCATATGGGCCGACTCCTCTATGGGCATATGGTTATAATACATATCCACAAGCTGATTTTATGCCACAAGGACCATATGTAAATCCAGCTGCACCTATGATGGATCCCAATGATATGCGAGCAATGATGATTGAGATGCTTAAAGAATACAGGGAGCAAGAAACTATGAACACATACACGATTGGAAAACCGTACCCCCACATGTGGACGTAGTACCTTTTCCACCAAAGTTTGTCTAGCCTCACTTCAATACATTTAACAGAATGACATGCCCCAAATAATATATCTCTCACTTTGAATCTCAATGTGGTGCTATCGCCCAACATTGTGATTTGTTATTAAATTGTTCATCCAATCTTTAGACGGGGCTGCATTCACATGGTATTCAAATTTAAAACCTTATTCTATCTTAGATTGGGACGCGATGAAATCGGCATTTGTTTAGCAGTTCCTTGGCACCTATAGACTGATGAAGCTATATGAATTGCTTGGTGAAAAACAATGAGATAATGAGTTGGTGGTGGACTTCATTAATAGGTGGAAGAGCATGTATTATGCCTATGAAAATACACCTCTCCTCAAATCACTCTTTGAGATGTGTTTACAAAAATATCATTTGAGCTTTCTCTCCATCTTACGGCACAGAAATACTTCGGCTTCGATGATCTAATATCTAAAGCATCTACTTTACAGAAAATACTTTTAGATCACAAATGTGAAAGGAAAGGATAGGAAAGGCGGTGGTCAACAAGATGGAATCTGCCATGGTAGGTACTAGGAAGCCACCTACTAAGCTTAAAGTCAATCATGCGTTGGACTCAACTAAGTTAGCTGGAGTGGCACAAGAAACCCCCACCAAGAGACCAAGTATAAAGGAAAGAAAAGAATGTGCCTATGCATTCCATCCGAACAACCTAGGAAGCATTTTTAAGGAAACAATCGAGTCATAGGATATAATACTCCCTGATTTGGAAAGGCTTGCCAAAAAAGACAAAGTAAATGATCCAAACTACTCAAATATCACCATATTATGGGTCATACATTATATGATTGTTTTGTCTTCAAGGATAAATTGCAAGAATTGATCGATAAGAAGACTGTGGAATTGGACATGGATATAAGACCCATGGCCACAAATGCCATCTTTATTGACTAGCATGATCAGACTTCTGCCACCATCACCCCTCATGATAGTTTCGATGATCAAGGAGACGATTGGGTCATATTTGAAAGCAACACTACACAAGAGAGAAGACTCTAATCCTCCAGAGCAGGTCTGACCTAGGTGCATGAACCTACTAAGCATGCATGCAAAAGGCCACTACGCATAAAAGGTGTTGCTAAAAAGAAAGGAACAAACTTTAAAGACAAGGTCTCGCAACCAATGTTGTACATGAAAGAATTATTGGAGGAACCTTCGTGTTCTCTAGTGACCTTAGAAGAATATATGTCAACAGATTTTCTCTTCCCTCCAGTCATTACTTACAACATGGCTTTTGTTTTTACCCGATGAAAACCCTTGTCCACTATGGTTCGTGCAACCAATGATGACACCACCCCAATCAATGATATTGATTGATTTATCTTGTTATAATTTAACATACCAAGATCACTCCACAAGGTGAAATATCCCAATCGTATGGTTCAAGCATAGCAATGACAACTTTTTTGTGATGTTGGCAGACTTTATACATGACCCGCCATTTCGTTCAGTAAGGATAACATACTTGCCTATGACCCCATGGAAACATAGGTATTTCCAGGAAGTTTTAAGCATTTTCCATGTTGATAGGCTATATATCTTGAGGAATTTCCCCTAGGTTTTTGAGGTTCCTCGGTTCGTTATTTTCTCAAATACCAACTATCACTGTCCACGATGCCATTTGTTCAAATTTATGATATCATTTAGGGAGGTGATATATAATGATAACCTTCCACTACATCTATTCCCACTATCTTTAGATGGTCCGCCTTTAGATTGGTACATGGATTTGGCACCCCAAAGCATACCATCTTGGGGATACTTTATCAGAATGTTCATTCATGAATTTATGAGGCCGGGCATGGAGCCATTCGATCCCTGGAACATAGACCCTTTGAGACAACTGCCTCAACAACAAACCTATGAAGGATTTGTAGGTGCCCCAGACCAAATTATAACTCAAGTGCTTGATTCACACTGCTTTGGAAAATCAAGGCAACCTATCAAGAATGAAGTATATCTTACTTAGTTCCTAGATGAATATTAGCTACCTCCTCTCACGTTATATACAAGGGAAGGAGATCCACATTATCATACCAGTCGCTTCCTATAAGAATCTGTGCTGCCAAGCATCGCACATGATTTACTGGTGTGACTTTTCTCGGTTTCATTGGATTCCCATGATTTTGATTAGTACCTAACGTTACCATCATGCCATATCTCTTCTTGGCCAATGCTCGTTGATTGATTCTATTGTTGTTAAAGGGCATATAGACATGATCCCTAATACATGCAAAGAGTGATAAAATTTTTGCATATGGATGCAAGTGAATCCTCAACTTCACCTAACAAGGATGAAGACCTGCCAAACTTGTGGCAGATCCTCCGTCGTGACCCATCCTCATAGAGCATACCACCTTTAGTTACTGACTCCAAACAATCTGATAGTGACAAAACTAGCTTTGTTACCGTGCCCGAAGCTCTTTATGAAGATGAGGTACCTATGCACCAAGTAGTGGTTTGCAACATTACTAAACTTAAGATCACTACTCCAGTGTAAGGCCAACAACTGCATACTCAATATGTTAACCAAGTCAAGTTACAGTTTGGGAAATAGATACCTCCTCAAGACTCTACTGCCAAACAACAGGCTGATATGATGAGAAAGGCCATTGAGATTGAGGATAATAAGGCCATTAAGAAAATGGATAATCCTATTCCGTACGATGTAATGGAACACTTGAAGAAAATCTCATCACTACTGACTGTCTATGACACTCTTTTATGTCACTAGAACTCATGGCTTCCATGGTGTATGCATTGACCCACCCAGATGAGTTTGCTACAAATGATGAGATTACAAGGGCTTCTTGGTGAATAGCGACATGAGAAGGGTTATGCATGCCTACGGTCACTTTTAAGGATACCGATCGTTACTCAGATGATCCTTATCACAATAGCATTGTTCATCATAGGTACTATTGTCGATCAACCTGTGTCTAGGGTAATGATCAATGGTGGTTCGGTGGTTAATATCCTTCCGGCTAAAACATTGGCTTACCTAGGCATTGACTCATCTCAGCTCCGGCCTAGTAACCTGGTCATCTAAGGCTTCAATTAGAATGAACAACGTCTTGGTTTTCTTAGATTAAGGATTAAGTTTGGCCATATAGAGGATTTGACACCCTTTTACATCATCGAGGAGGACACTGCTTACAACGCCCTTATTGGATGACCATGGATGCACAAGTATCAATTTATCCCCTCTACTTTCCACCAATGCATCAAGTATCCTTAGCAAGACACTCAGGGCATTATCATGGCTGATGATCATCCATTCCAAGAAATCGATGCTTATTTTGCTAACGCTATGTATTATAAAAAAACTGACCCCTAGGAAGCACTAACTATCATTTCAAGTGGTGACGATGACAGTAGTGTAAAGCCACGAAAGCTTAAAGTATGACATATCGTCAAGGCAATCAAGCACGAACCCACTCTGTTACCTGATATGGTGGTGTGAAATTTTATCCTTCCGTTAGCATAATTGTCAGGGATACGAATTGATTTTTATTGATCCCCCACCATTTTCCTCCCCAAAGGCCCTATTCAGTTAACAAATGATTCAGGTGCCACATTAGAGAGAGAACTCAAGGATCTAGACAATTTGTTGCCACACATGAAACTCGCTCCCAAATTTCTTAAGAGTTGCGGCTTTGACCATCAAGGGAAATGGAAGGATTCTTATAAGGCCAAGGATGTTTTAACTCAAGAGTTCGAACGTCTTGTCCTTCATTCTAAGAACAAAGATGACACAAGAGGCTTAGGCCAATAACCCACCAAATTAAAAAAGAATTCCTATATGATAATAGTAGACGGGGTCGAACTATTGGAAGATGGCCCCTTTGAATGCCTATTCCTAGAAGTGTATTCACAGTCATTTGAAGACTTTGTTATGGGGCAAGTCATGCCTGCACCTCCGAAACTTGAAGATGGAGGCCAAGTGACGGTCAATGATTTGATCAAAGTAATTTTAGGAACCAAAGAAGAACTTCAATCTAACTTTATTAGTGCTCGCCTCTTCCTAGAAGAACAAACACAATACCTCAATTTTCTTAAAGAAAATCGGGATGTGTTCACCTGGAACTATTCCGAGATGCTAGGGTTGGATCCTAATGTAGTAGTCCACTGTCTTGCTATTGATCCTTCTCAATGGCCCATTAAACAACACCCATGCAAGGCCAGACATGATATTGTCAATAAAATAGAAGGGGAAGTGGACAAATTGCTTAAAGCCAGATTTATTTATGAGGTCTGATACCCAAAATGGCTTGCCAAAATTGAGCTTATACAAAAGAAAAATGGTCAGATCAGGGAGTGTATTGATTACAGGGACTTTAATAGTGTATGTCCAAAAGACAATTTCTCGTTACCCCTTACTAAGTTACTAGTGGATGCCATCACGGAGTATGAAGCCCTCTCTTTTATGGATGGGTATTCAGGGTACAACTAGATCCAAAAGGCTCTTAAAGATGAGGATGCTATAGCCTTCTGAACACCAATCAGAATATTTTTGTCATGCCCCAAAATCCACACTAGAAGGGCCATGAATTTCAGCACATGACATTAAACATTCATTCATTCATTCTTAACCTATAAATGTAAATGTAATGTGTTGTAAATTCCATGAGCTCTAAAATACATGTATTACATAGACTAGGACATGAGTGGTGTCATGTTAGAGTCCAAGAAGTTCTTGGTCTTATGAAGTTCATCATCAAACATCAAGAAGACCTAAAGGAAAGCAAACTAGAAGCATACAAGTCATCCCGAAGGGTTTGCATTTCATTCTGAACTCTCATAAGATAAATCAAGTAAAGTGGCATGGCCATAATGAACCAAGGGTCCATATAGGGTGTATAAAGGTCCACGAACCTTTCTGGACCAAGGAGGGTCAATCCCAAGTCACTATAGCTTTCCCAAGGGGTTTGAGGCTATTTACTATGACTTTGGATTGATCCAAACCTCCCAGTTTGATCCAAATTATTTGGATCAATTCAAACTTATTTGGATCAATCTAGGATCGATCTGGGATTGAACCAACAAGTCTCAAGTTATAGGTTCTGAGTGTTTTTGCATTTGAATCGATCCAAAGTGGCAGAAACACTTTATAATGGTAAAACTTTAAAAATACATTTTAAATCAATGGCCCATGTTATTTGAATGTTGGGGAATGTTCTAATCTAATAGAGACAAGTAATTTTCATCCATTATAAGAGGGATGAGCTCCAAACGAGCAAGGTAATGGTTCTTAATAAATCTCATAGAACTTGAAAGCTCTCTTGCTCATTTTGGTAGATCTTGAGAGATTTAGTTCTTTAAAATCTCTCTCTATGCTTTGATAGAAAAATCCATACCAAGCCCATTCCATTGCCACCTCTCTAGCCTTGTTATGGCACATCTATTGGAGGTAGGCGACAAAGGGTTGTCCAAAAGGAAACCTAAGTGTAGAAAGTTTGGGATTCAATAGTCACACCTTACTCAAGGAGGAGCAACCCACCGGAGTTGGCTCTACAAGCTTGAAGAGGCATCAAGGAAGAATTGGGGAACGATAGTCACATCTATCTCAACAAGGAGCAACCCCAACTTGTGTGCAAGGAAACATCAACCTTCAAGAGGCAATCCTTGCCATTACCTTAATTTAAGTTATTAAGACCTCTCCTACCAGAGACACAGGGAGAATTGGCACTACCGCCAGAGACACCGATAGTATAGACCCTTAGCTCTTCTGTCGGAGACACTAGAAGAGTAGACCATAGACCACACTTTCCAGAAACACCGAGTGTAGCTTGCTTAGCAAGTAGATTAGGATTTTGGTTAATTTTAGCCTTGATTGTAACATTGTCAATCTTATTAAAATTACATAGCTTGGTGACGAGCTTTTGAGAGTGGATATAGGACGTCATGCCGAACCACTATACTTCTTGTGTACAGTGTGATTTGCTTATTGCTTTCCTTACATTTAGCATTTAAATTATCTATCATTGCATACATTTGAACAACTTTTCATGCAATACAATTAGACACTTACGTACCATAGCATTACAAGTATTCATATTCACAATTCAATTGTAATCATACATTGGAACCAACTTGGCTAATTAAATTACAATTGAATTTGGGGTAATCTAAAAGATTTTTAAAATATCCTATTCTCCCCCCCCTCTAGGATCAATATTGGAACTTCAGTAAATTCCATATAAAATTTTCACTCATTTTTTTGATTCATACGCAACGGAATTGCATATCATAAATCATAACCATCCATCGCTCATAATCAACTTGTAATAAAATTTCCATAATTCCATAAGATTGAAAATAATACATAATCATGTCCTGGCATTCTCATTCACATAAACTAATAGTCTGACATAATTTAAACCAATATCTAAAAGTTAAATATCAAACCTAAACTACAATCCATTAACTTATTACAGTCCTTTCAAATAAACTAAAATAAAGTAATGTCTCAATGTCTCATAGCATATACCTAATCTTCTAACTCTCCAATCCTACTTTTCAGCATCGCTATGTAGCTATCTCCTCATCATCTATGGTATCAAATTTGGGGTGAGCTTGACAAACTCAACGGGTAACAACAAACTAAAGAATATTGGATCAAAACTTGGCACGATCAAAATGAAATAGATAGTTGCATAGTTTTTAATAATATATGGAACTAAACATTTAACATATAAAAATATATGTTGAACTAAAAACATTAAAATACATATACATATAGACAGTCTAAACAGAATAAAACAAGTGCATATAACTGAACTGAACTGAATTGAACAAGAGGTGTAAAATAGATACATAAGCCAATACAGATAACAGTTTCATAAGTCAATATAAAAAACAATTCCATTAGCCAATACAGATAACAATTACACCATTTAATCCCTGGTGAAAATGGCCAGTCACACCATTTAAACCCAGGTGAGAAGGGTCCAGTCACACCATTTAGTCTCGGTGAAAAGTTTCTAGTCACACCATTTAGTCTCCAGTGAGAAGAGTCCAGTCACACCATTTAGTCTTCGATGAGAAGAGTCCAATCACACCATTTAACCTTTGATGAGAAGAGTTCAGTATAGTTT
>JAOXJP010261523.1:0-20981 GCA_025762735.1 Platanus orientalis | reverse complement strand
ACATAGTTTTACATTTAATATTAGTACAAAAACAGATTCAAAACAGAAGAAACAACTCTTTAAAATCCTATGGAATTGAAAACAAATCACTTCTTAGTCATGTTCTTGCAAAACCAATTCATCTCTTTCAAAACCATGTTTTAGAACTTTAGGTAAAACAAAACCAGTGAAGAACGATTCAAATCTGGATCAAAACGGTTAAAATATTAGCAAAATAGAATTAATAAAGTTTTAGGAACCTAAAGAATGAAAACAAAACAATAATTTACATGTTCTCTTACCTCTTCTTACACAAAACCATTCTTAAGCCTTTGTTATTCAGAAAAATCTCAAAAACTAGTTTTTCATCTCTTTTCTCTTCCTTTTCTCTTGCTCTTGATCTTTTCTCTAGAGTTTCTAGGTCTCTTTAGGTCGAAACTAATCAATATATAAACCCCCCAAGAGATCCCCACACTTTTTAGAAACCCACACGAAGAGGGAGAATCGCTAGGCAACTTTCCTTTTTCGATCCCAACCTAGGCGATCAATCGGGGATCCTCCCAATTGATCCGGTCGAAGCCATTATTGCCGATTTATTTTTTTGTTTGACCCCTTTTCACTAAAACCTTTATAACTTTTTTGTTTAGGGTCCATTTCGCTTACCGTTTGATTTGTTGGACTCTAGATTTCCATGCCTATCCAATGACATAAAGTTTGCTCACAGATTCTTCTTATATTGCATTGGTGCTTCTCTAAATTTGTGTTAATTTATAGATCAGTGTATGTACATCTAAATAGTTCTAAGTGTGTGCGGAACATATTTATTATGTGTGTATAGTATAAGTATGACACGTGTGCAAGATACGTGCGAACATGTGCAAGGTGTCACATGTAAACCTTGTGCTACACAATCATAGACTAAAAGGTGACAGTGAGAAGTTGATTGATGCAAGTAGATATCAGCGATTTGTTAGGCATCTCATGTACTTGTCCCTAACCAGACCTGACATAGCTTATGCAATGGGGGTGATTAATTAGTTTATGCATGCTCTCACTCAAGCGCACATGGAAGCTGGATACAGAGTTTTGAAATATCTGAAGGGGTGCCCAGGAAAATGAATTACCTATAAGAAGTATGATCATCAGAGAGTTGATGCGGCAGCATATTCAGATGTAGATTGGGCCGGTTCCTTAACTGATCGAAGGTCAACCTCTGGGTATTGTTCCTTAGTTTGGGGCAATCTTGTTACATGGCGTAACAAGGAAGAATCAGTGGTTGTGAGATCTAATACTAAAGTAGAATTTCGTTTCATGGCCAATGGGATTTATGAACTCTTATGGTTGAAGAAATTACTCGATGAATTGGGATTTCCTATGAAGCGTCCAATGAATCTCTTTTGTGATAATAAGGCAACCATCAGCATTGCACATGATCCATTCAAACACAATAAAATAAAGCACGTGGAGATTGATTCACACTTTATCAAGGACCATATCAAGTTTGGCTATATTTGCATTGCTTTGATTCAGACAAAATTTCAACTTGCAGATATCTTCACAAAGGGGTTAAACAGTATTTATTTCTCATATATCACAGACAAGCTGGGAATAATAGATATCTATTCACCAGCTTAAGGGGGAGTGTTGAGATACATTACATGGAGGATAGTATTGTCAAATGTATTTTATACATGTATATGTACAATATATCATGCACTATGGTATACCATCTCTTTACTAATAAATAAATAGCACGTATAGAGAGAACACTACTCTCATACGATTCACTCATTCTTGTATAACTCTCTCTCTCATCTCTTCTTCTTTCTTGCTCTCTAATCTTCTTGCAGGCTTAAGGAATCAATCTTTCATCTATTGGTATCAATGTAATGCCAGATATTCCGAACTGATTACCTTTGAGTTGCCTTCTGGTTGCTTTGTTGTTGTATTATTATTTTCCTTTTTCTCTTTTCCTAATAAAGTCGTTACTTATCCAAAAAGGAGGGGGGTGTCTATAAACATGGGTGGGGGTTTCTCCCACCATGACTTCAAGACAGCTCCAACTGACATGAAAGCAATTTTGATGGATTTAATATTGATATGGATCAATTAGGACCGACCAAATTCCTCGATCAACCCCCAATCACACACACCAAACCATTTCTCAAATCTCGATTTTTCAAATAATTTCATAAAGATATTGCTCTAGGTGTCAAAAATCCCAAAAAAAATCTCAATATGCCATATAAATATCGACACCAACCACTACATTTGTCCGTACAGCTGGCATCGTTAGCTGTATTGTCTGTTGATGTCAGCAGACCCTTTGTGTGGTTTCCTTGTGCCTTTGGATCACTTTGCAGTCCTGTCTCTCTTCCTTTGATTTATTTATACTCAAGAACTGGAAATACAAAATATATACTATATATTTCCAAGTATGAAACCAAAATACTATGACCAAATTACACTTACTACTGTGTAACTTACAGTATTTTACAGCCCATTCCTCCCAAATGCTCAAAGCTAAAGCACAAGGAAACAAACACCTCAAAAATCTCCCTTGGGAATTGAAGGTCAAAGACCACCACATTGAGAGAAACTCATTATAGCTACTAGGCATCACCCAAAAGATTCCAAAACGCCAAAGGAAAGAGTTCCAAAAACTCGAGGCAATGTCGCAATGGATGAGAAAGTAGTCAAACATGTCCCCATGGGCTCCACACAATGCACAAATTAGGCATAACCTCCTTTCTAGAGATAAGATGGTCATAAATATCTTATCCAGCAGTACTATCCATAAGAAGGTAAAATTTTCCTTCTTGAGATAAGATAAACCATGGTCAATATCTTATCCAGCACTATTATCCATAAGAAGGCAATTTTAGTTGCAATCTGAGATTTCCAATTAAAAGTAGCTGAGAAAAAACATCTCCCTAATCAATAAGGGTGTTGAAAAGAATAAATGAATATGGCCCCATTTTCAATCTTTACCCAAATTCTTTCTTCTGCCGTAAACCTCATGGGTGGAGCACCTTCAAGATAGGTAAGAAGAGTGATCAAGGTATCCACACTTGAAATATTTGGTGCAATTCAATTAAGGTTTAGATGTAAGCAAGAGAGGGAGAAAGAAGAAAAATGAGAGAGAGAGAAAGAGAGAGAGAGTAGAGAAGAATTGTGCGTTAAAGAGTAATTTCCCTAATCACACATTAAGCCTTGATTATATATGGTTGATATCTGTATATGTAATGCATACAGTATATGTGCAATACAAGAGTGACATAATTACCCTTACACTTCTACACTCCCGCTCAAGCTAGGGAATAGATATCCCTCATTCCCAACCTACCAACAACATCAATAAACCTCATACCAGGTAATCCTTTTTGTTAGAACATCTGCTAATTGATCTCCTGTCTTCACAAAAGGAGTGCAAATATATCTACGCTGCAGTTGCTCTTTAATAAAACGACGATCCACCTCAATGTGTTTCATCCTATCATGCTATACCAGATTGTGTGCAATGATAATTGCAACTTTGTTGTCACAATATAAGTCATGGGAAGAAATATAAAGAAACCCAACTCAGCCATACAAAAAACATGTGCCATAGATCTGAATTTTGCTTCTACACTACCTATTTTTTACTCTAAATAACCAAATTGTCTCCTATAAATATGTAATAGCCTGAAGTAGAACAATGATCAATAACGAAACCTGCTCAATCAACATCAGTATAAGCTTTCACCCTTAGATGTCTATGAGAAGAATAAAAAACTCCTTTCCCTGGACAACCCTTGAGATATCTGAGAATCTGATAGGTACCGTCCATATGAGCAAGAGTAGGGGCATGCATAAACTAACTAACAACACTAACTGCATAAGCAATGTTCGGTCTAGTCAATGACAAATATATAAGGCGCCCCACGAGTCTTTGGTATCTCCCTGCATCAATTAGGTGATTATCTTGATCTTCTTTAAGCCAATGATTAGGATCAATGGGAACCACTACTAGTTTGCAACCAAATGTTCTAGTCTCATTCAAGAGATCAAGCACATACTTCCTTTGGGATAAGAAAACTCCTCCTTTTGATCTTGTAACTTCAATGCCCAAAAAATACCTCAGTTGTCCCAAGTTTTTAATTTCAAACCCATTGGCTAATTGTGTCTTTAGTAGTTTCACCTCAACCTCATCATTACTGGTGACAACAATGTCACTAGCATAGACAATCAAAGCTGTAAGTTTCATTTGCTCATGTTTAACAAATAAGGTGTGATCACTCTGATATTGAGTGTATTCATATTTCACCATAGCAAGTCTGAATCTTTCAAACCAAGCCCTCAGTGACTGTTTTAGGCCATATAGGGCCTTCTTCAATCAACAAATTTTTCAATTCCCTTCAGGAAGCCGAAAATCAAGAGGAGGTTGCATAAAAACTTCATCTTCTAAATCTCCATTTAAAAATGCATTTTTTACATCAAATTGGTACAATGGTCATCTGTATGTAGCAGCAAGGGAAATAAGCACTAACAGAATCCATCTTGGCCACAGCTGCGAACGTCTCCTGATAGTTAATACCATACATCTAAGTGTAATCCTCTGCAACAAGCCTAGCCTTATACATTTCTATAGTACCATCAGCTTTGTATTTAACAGTGAACACTCATTTACAACCAATTATTTTTTTCCTCTAAGAAGATCAACTATTTCCCAAGTGTGATTGTTCTCGAGAGCTCTCATCTCCTCCTCTATTGCAGCCTTCCAATGAAGTTGTGAAATAGCCTCTGACACATTGCGAGGAATGGACTCTGAAAACAAAACATAGGAAAAACTACAAAAAGATGGAGACAAGTAGTTTAATGAAACAAAGTTAGAGATAGGACGTTGGGTATAGGACCTCACACCCTTGCAAATAGCAATGGGAATATTAGATCCATCAAGTAAAGGAACCGAATGAGAGACAGTCGAAGGTGAAGCAATACCTGATTCAGGAGAAGGATCCAAAGAGGCCTCTTAACCAAGTGTTTGAGAATACGGCTTATCATTTTACCACTTATCCTTTCCTGTTGCTTTCCTCTCCTTGAATACACCTTCAACTATTTCTCCCCCTTATCACCAATATCATTAGGGCCACCACCACAATCAAAGAAGTATGAAGGAACAGGAACAGGTTGGAGAGACCCAGAAGACATCGCTTCCCCACCAATATTCTCCCCCTGAAGATAAGTCTACTAGGAAGAAAAAAAAGGAATGTCCTCAAAGAAAGTGACATCCTTAGACACATAACACCTAGTGCCAGGATGGTAGCATTTGTACCCCTTTTGAGTTGCAACATATTCAAGAAAGATGCACTTAAGTGCTTTGGGTTCCAATTTATTACGATCAGATTTGGGGATATGAACAAAACATATACAACCAAAGGTCTTAGGAGGAAGAGGAAATAGAGTAGAAGGAGGTGAATGAAGTTCAAGGGGAGTTTTATACTAAAGAATCCGAGAGGGCATGTGATTCATTAAGAACCGCAGTATGTAAAGTCTCTGACCAAAAACTATTTGGAACATGCATGGTAAACATGAGTGTCCTAGTAATTTCAAGCAAGTGACAATTTTTTCTTTCAGCGACACCATTTTGCTTAGGTATACCAAGACATGTAGTCTAGTGAACAATACCAGGCTCATCATAAAAGGAAGAAAGACCATCTGATAAATACTCTTCCCCCATTATCAGAACGAAAGGTACGAATTTTTGTAGCAAACTGTGTGGAAACCATATGAACAAATGACTTAACAGCAGAAAAGACATCATTCTTTGTTATTAATAAATATACCCACGTAGTTCAACTGTAGTCGTCAACAAATGTAACAAAGTAACGGAAATCAAACAGAGACACCAAAGGGGAAGGCCCCCAAACATCAGAGTGCACAATATTAAAAAGAATCACACTTCTTTTATTACTAATGGGATAAATAATGCGACAATGTTTTGCAAGTTCACAAGGTTCACAATGCAACTGAGAAGAACGAAATAAATGAGGAAACATTTTCTTAAGTAAAGCAACGGAAAGATGGCCTAATTTGTTGTACCAATGCACTAAGTCTTCAATAGTGCTCTTATTTGAACTTCGCAGCAAAATAGACACTTGTTGGACTAGAGAAGCAACTAGAGATGAAATATCCAACAAGTACAAGTCATCTCTCTCAAACCCCCGTCCAATCATCCTCATCTCCAAATCCTAAAAAACATAATGAGAGGGAAGAAAGGTAATACTGCAGTTAAGGGATTTTGTGATGTGACTAATAAAAGATTGAGAGAAAAATTAGGAACATCAAAACAGAGGATAAATACAGGGAAGGAGTAGCAATGATGTTTCATTTACCAGTAATGAAAGAATAAGATCCATCAGTAATATGAACCTTATCCCTCCCTGAATAGACATGATAAGTAGAAAATAAGGATGACAAACCAATCATGTGATGGGATGCTCCAGAATCTATGACCCAGGAGGTGGAGGGAGCAAAAAAAGATGCATCAAGAGCAGAGGCAGAGGTACCTGAGTGAGCAAATGTGGAGGTGGAGGCTGCAGGAGGAGGATCTAAGGACATAAACTGACGAAAGGCATGAAACCTCTTCCCGAGACAAGATCCCATTCCATGTGGGAATAGGAACAGGAGCATTAGGAACTGATGGAGTCGAGGAAGGCACTGAAGTAACAGAATGAGCACTGAAGCGACTGCTATTAAAACATCTGCCGCCTCAACGACCCTAGAAATCTTTGGTATACTACGCCCTCAATATTCACATTTCAGTCTGTCACGGTCATCAGGAACACTGCTAAATCTACCACCTTGACCACAGCCACTGCCCCCGCAACCACCTCGCTAAGAGGAGGAAAACATGGTTGATCTCTCTACCTAAGAAGGCTGTGTAATCATATGTCAGCGCTTTTCTTCACAATTGAGATAAGCATACACTTCATTCAAGGATGGGAGGGGAACTTTGCCAAGACCGTTAACTCGCAATTGTTCATACTCTGCATTTAGACTAGCCAAAACTCATAAATCCGAAACTCCTCCACATGTCAAGCATAAGAAGTAATAGCCCCCTTACATTTAGGCTAAATGTAAGGTAGTGATCCATCTACTCCCACATTTCTTTGAGGGAAGAATAGTATGTTGCTAAGGGAAGATCTCTTTCTTGTAACTGAGAAATACTTCGTTTTAATTCATACACCTTTGCAGTATTACCCATTTCGGAATAGGTTTCGGCAACTATATTCCAAATGTGCTTTGCAATCTTAAGACACAAATAATGACGACTTAACTCTGGCTTCATAGAGTGTAGAAGCCAAGACATGACTGTGGCTTTTTTAGTTTTCCACTTTCAATACTTCGAACCAGTAACACTCAGAATAACCTTCTCATCAAGGATATATGCTTCTTTGTCTTTGCCATTAATATAAAGAAGTTATGACTAAGACCAGGCCAAATAGTTTGTCCCATCAAACCATACTATTGTAATCAACACATTACGAACTTCAGAAACATTGTTGCCACCACTAATATCAAATTCCCTAAAGGGTTGAGATTTCACTTTCTTCAAACATTTTGGAAAATCAATACCTCTAACAAAACCCAGCACAGTAACCCGACAAGTACTATTCCATTGACAATCACCTGAATACAGGTCTCTACTGCCTATAAGTTTCCACCAACACACAAACACAGGTCAAAAACACCTCTGATATCACGCACCACCAAGTACAAGGCTAGACAGCCTTCAACGATGGATCTGGGAACCCAAATTAGCACCGAAACACTTTCGAGGGGTCAAGCATCACCCGCAACATCCTTGAGTAATCACAAAGAGGGATCAACCCAAGTTCCCACATCATCCGTACGAAAAAAATAATTTTTGAAATAAAAAATACCAAAAAATGTGAAAACTCACGTCAGGCGTCAAGTGTGAGGGAGAAGACACTCATGGACATCTCAATCCTTAACCAAATCAATCCAATCCACCTTTGAATGATTCCCAAAAAAAAACGATCCATTCACTGCCAAACAACCCCCAAAAATTCCCCACCAACATGATCGGATCGATCAGTTTTTTCAAGTCTGGAGACTTTCGATTTTTTCAAAAAAAAATTGTTCTAAAATCACACTTCTGATCAGCAAAAATATCAAAAAAAATTACCACAATTCTTGATAATTCATTCCAAACCAGAGCCCCAACCTTTTGAAATCCGATGTCGTACGACACTGTTGATGTCAGTGTACGGCCTAATGACATCAGCAATGTTCTTCACTGCTCTTCATCACCACTCAATCCCAGATCAAGGCTCCTTCGGCTCTGATACCAACTTGAAATATTTGGTGCGATTCGATCAAGGTTTCGAAGTAAGCAAGAGCCCAGAAAGAAGAAGAAGAAGATGAGAGAGAGAGAGAGAGAGAGAGAGAAGAGAAGAATCGTGCATTAGAGAGTAATTTCCCTAATCACACATTAAGCCTTTATTATATATCGTTGATATACCATATATGTAACATATACGGTATATGTGCAATACAAGAGTGAGAAAACTACCCTTACACTTCTACACTTCCTAGTCATTCAAGATCTTCTGCACTTTGAATTCAACACTACTTGATCAGCCATTATATCATAGCAGTCACCAATTGATGCAGAAGCAAGGCCTCATAAAACTAACCTTAGAAAATCCTGCTGATGAGGAGATGGGAACCAAGGTGGGATACACACATGAGCCTAGTGGGGTCCACACGTGAAAGACTATGGTAGCACACATTTGCTACATAAAAGGGAGAAGTTATGTTGCTGTTAGAGCCAATATTAGGGTCTTTAATTGTTTTATTTCATAGTATTATTAATTATTAGAAGTTGGGACATGTAAGGAATTAAGATTTTATTTTTTGGCAAAAGTGTCAACATGTAATAAAGCCCAATTAAGGGTTGGTCGACCACTTTAGAAGGGGGGAACCAATTTGATTTAGTTTCTATTTCAACTAGGCTTTCTTATTATTTGAATTTGAAGTTGTAAAAGGGGAAACCGTAAGAGGAATCGTGAGCTTTAAAAAGAGACCCATCCTCTCTAATTTTTTAATGAAGTTTATGAAATAAAAAGTTCTATTTTCTACTCACTCGAGTTGGAGGCTTTCTTCCAAGCTTTGACCATGGATGGTGACTTCCATGGATCCTCATAGGTATCTTCTCCTATTAATCTCTTCTCTTCTCTACCTCCTCTTCTTCTTCTTTTCTCCTTCTTTGTCTTCTTGGTTTCTTCCTTTAAAGTTTGCTGCTTCCACACCAAGAAAACTGCCTATCCTCACCTCTTCTTTCACCATCTTCATCACTCAACTCCATTAAAACTTTCCTCACCTATCGGACACACCCAATACTCATACCTTTCTCTTAAAACCCATCAATCCTCCACTTAACCTGCTGCCAGAATTTTCCAGCAATTATATCCTTGTTATTCTTTCAAACCCTACAAGAGGCTAATACTCCATACCATGACGTTGCACCTAATACCCTTTTCCTATTGTTTTCATGCTCCAAAACATAAAACCCATATATCCAAGTACCTAAGGCAGTTTTAGGAAATCATCCATGGGGTTAAATCTAATTGTCACAGGTTCATCAACAAGTAACTGGTTTTCTGATGGGTTGAACACTGGATTACAAATCAGATGCCCATATTGTTTGATATACTACACTACTGCTGTGTAGGAATAACCTTGCCTAAAGGTGTTTGATTCTAATCCAGAGTGGACACATATCTGAATATGAACCTGTGCTGGTATTTTGTGTGCTGAAACTTAATTTATTAAGCTAATTGCTCCAGAAGGGTTTGATTTCATTGCCTAAAGGATGGTTATTCATTTACCAACTGTCCTATAATCTTCAAAGATACATATTTATCATATTCCTCTCTAAAATTGAGATTTTATGCGTTATACTGCATCACCTACCAAATAGCCGAAGTTTCTTACACATGGACTTGTTGGTGAGTTTAGATAAGGCTTCTTAATGGGATAAACTTGCACCTCCATGGGACTGCCTATTAAGTTTTCACACGTCCTTTGCTGGACAACCCATAACTCTGTTTACTTGGTGGCTATTTAGTTGGGTCCCACATAGATTTCAAAAGCAAGTAGACTATTATTTAGATTAAAATTAGGTTTGGTTTACTATTGTAGTTCAAGTTATTTACTAGAGATAGGTTAGGAGTCAACTAATATACTAATTAGTGTTATCCAAGGTTGATAAGTCATTAATTTTTAGGAAGATAAAAGTCTTATTTCCTTCACTTTCTTTAGGCCTATTGTTTTGGTCAAATCACAGCCATTTGACTTCTGGTGTCATTTGAAAGGTTATTGAGTGATCTGAGTCACCTTTTCTAACAACACTAAGTTCTAGCAAATATGATATGATTGGGAGAAAGTCATGCCCAAATGACTGGCAAGGTATCATTTTTTAATGAGATTTATCTATCTCATAATATTTTAATTAGGATTTCTTTTTAGATTATTTCTTAGTAGTTATGTTTGTTTGAGATTAGTCATAGAGTTCTCTATAAATATGGGTCAAATCTATGTAATTGAGAAGTTGAAATTATCGTACTGAATAAATTCCCAGTTTTTCTCTTGGAGAAATTCTTGAAGTTCTTTACTGTTCTTGATTCTTCCTTGTTCCTTAATCTTTTGTGTAGGAGAAGTTTGAGATCAACCATTGATCAAAATCCAAACTATTCTTTCTTTTCTTTTCTTTTCTTTTTCTTTTTTTTTTTTTTTTTTCTAAGAGCAAAATTGTATTAATGAGAGAGGGGATAAGAAACCCCCCAAAGAAAGGAGAGAAGGCGGCCCCAACAAGAAAGATATCAATCCTAAACCAATCTCCCAGTAGGCCTATTGATGAGGATATCAGGTCCAAACAAGAGTTTCAGGTTTACCAGAGACGACACAATAGGGTCGCACCCATGTTATAGTTTCATTAGCACCTTTATTTTATATTTTATGTTTTAGTTTTAGTCCTTAACACATGTTATGAGGGGAATTTTTGTCTTAATAGGTATTTTAGTGGTATTTTGGTTATTATATGTAGTCTGAGGTTATTTTGGGGATGTTATTGTGCTAAGGGGGCAATTGAGTCTTTTCTTCTAATTAGGCTGTAATAAACACCCCACACAACTAGCAAGTTTGTTTTATGATATAATAAACAAAGTTTGCTTCTTCACGTATTGGTTCTTTCAGGGTTTCTTCTTTTTCTTCCTTCTTGGTTGCAAATAGAGAGCATAAAACCCTGGAATGGGTTTAAGGCATCCCTAGTTTAACGGTTGTAATGGAGACTACTCCCTTCCCTTGGGTAAAGGTTTTCTATCTCTTATTCCTCAATTCAATTTTTATTCTTTTTCTTTCTGAGTTGATTTATAGGTTTGGGTTGTGTTGAAAGTGATACACCTGCAAAGAATTCAGCAATAACTCTTTGTCATTGAAGATTTTGAGCAAACAAGCATTTAAGGGACTGTACCAGGGTGCTACGATCAGATTTGGAGAGGTATTCTTCAACTTGAATGGCTGTTTGGAGGGTTCTATGAAGTTGGGTTTCAGGCCAAGCATCAAAGACCAGCAGAACAGCCTGTATGAGAACACATAGAACTCCATTACTGTTGGGAGTAGGCTGCTGGGATTTCGACTGGGTGTGAAGAACCCTTGTACAATTCATATAGTGGTGGGTCCCATCCCTAAGGGCCCCACTTATTTGCTGTTGATCCAAAGTTCCCCACAGGAGGCGTGAAAGGCCCAATTTTGGCTCTTTTACGAGAATCACTCCCAACTCCTCCTCTTTGGGATTCAGACAGAATTGTTCTAACAGGGTATTATCAACCCTTACACGATCCTAAATGAGTCTTCATTCCATCCAACAATTCCGAGCAGATCGAGATACAACCAGGATGACACAGACTAGGTGTTAACTGGACTGAAAATCCACCTGTACGAGATCAGCCACCAACTCTCCATTATTTTACTTTTTTGGATTTCGATTTCTCTGAGATGTAATACACACCCAGACGATCGAGCAGCAACAGATCTTGGTTTGAAATAATTTTTTTTATGGCTTAAATTCTGTTGAGAATTCAAGGCTGGCTTCATGACATATACAGCACTTGACCATTACAATCGATTCCAGTTTGGGAAATTTGTTTAGTTCAAGTGAATCTCCTCCTGGATTCCTCTCTTGGGAGTTCTAATCTGCAGTTTGGAAGCAGTCACAAGGTAATTCTTCCACCATATGATGGTCTGTTTTGAATTCCGTCAGTAGTGTTCTTCATGGCTATATGATGTGGGCTGAGGGATGTCGCTGTTAGAACCTGAGTATTATTATTTTTGAGAAACCTGAGTCCCTACAGTCTAAAAACCTTTTTCCTTTCTTGCTTACTGAGTTTCCATTAGTTCCTTATTTACTTTTGACCCAGTCATGATGGTTTGCATTGATTTCACCTAGTTTTTCTGGACAGCGCTATGCCTGGAGTTAATCTTCTAATTTGATTGGTTTCATGCATATAATTTAGATCATCTTTTGTTTAATTACTTTATTGGCCTTTACATCTTATCATGTGTATTGGACTTAATCAAATTTTGACCTGAATTTGTGTGTGGATGTGTAAATAGGAATCTTGTTTATGCTTCGCATTATTGTTGTCAATTTTATGTCTGACTCTTTTATGCACACACCCCACTAGTACATATGCATGCTGCATCACCCATCAATCCAAACTATTCTTGAAGTCTTTCCCAGTTGGCCTATCAATCCAAAACCAATCTCCAATAGCTTCTGCCAAACAAAATCCTATTCAAGTGGGCCCATAACCATAAATTCAAATCCCTACATTGCTACCCTCTATGAAGACATTCTATAAAGTATTGGAAACTAATCTTTTAAAGATAAAGACTCAAACCCATCCTAATAGATTTTCAGGATTGGTTCTCTGGAATTTCATTAGAGGGAAACAATGGAGACAAATAAATCGGTAAACAAATTTGTATATGGCAATAGTGATCTTGTGTTGTAATTTGGTCCCTAGAAGGGATTCCTCGGCTTTTGCTTCTGGTTTTTTTATTTAAACAAAAAAAAATCCTTTTCAAGGGAACAACGCTCCATAACTATTTCTACCAACAGGTGGGAAGGTTTATCTATCCTAACTGTAGCTAGCGGCAGTCTATCATCAGATACTACTGTTTATCAATAATCTGTTAGACTTTTATAAGATCCTTAAATCTATTGTTAATTTCAAAAACCTGGTACTACATTTATGTTTCATGTGATTGTGATGTTTAATAACCACGATAGCTTTTCTGTCAAAATCTTAGGTTTAAACAACCAGTTCTTTTGATTGACCATATTCAACTCACAGTAACACTGCTACAGAGGGTAAGCCTATTGATCATCCAACCACTACTTCTTTTTGCGGCCTTCACTACCTTGTCTAAACAAGACTAGAGATGAAATCTACATCATCTTTTTACTTTTCTTTTCTAGAGCAGTCAGCACACCATACTGACATATCCAGCAACCCATGTACCGCAGATCTTCCCAGTATCTGGTATTTTGTGGACAGAAATGCATTCATCATCAAATTAGAGCTATCTCCTCAGCTTATAAAATTAGCATAGAACTGTTTATAACCACAAGCTGTCCTTTGAAACCTTAACCAACAAGGAGGATGCATCCAAGCCAAAAGGTGACAACCAGGAGATGGATGTGCTTCATCTGAATATAACATAGGAGATTTTTTACCCCCCAATAATAAAATAAGGCCATGGGATGAAAGATGCTATGCAAGTTCCTTGAACAAGTGGTACAGGCCACATTGGCTGAGTTTTGAATATAGTCCACTTAGAATAATAAATTGAATGGTACACATAAAGACCTACTACTCTCAGCATTACATGGCTGATCAATTTATGACCACTCTCTGCATGAAAGCACATATAGCTATTATAAGGTCCTAATGCTTATTCTGACATGGAGAAGGATAGTAATGCAATTAGATGCTATACAAACAGTACATTTAATCCATAGCTCATATCTTCTTTTATTATATACTTAACAAATAAGAAATTCTGGTTTCAAGAAGACTAGGTAAGTAGTTGATCTTGCTATGTTGATTTGTTATTGAGATTGAGAATGTGAATACTATTCCCTTATAATTGAACCCAAAGGACTTCTCTTGTTTGAGACAAAGTACTGAGAACAATAAATAAGATATTTAGACCATTCTAGATCATCCTAGGCCATGAAGAAGATTGAGAAGTTTTTGATAAATTATCACTATGATCATATGTATTAGTATCTCAACTTATAGGGTTCTTGCAAATTGCCTTCGTTATAATGAGCATTTAGTGTAAGATAGTAATAACTACATGAATACTTGACAGGAACACACATGCAAAACACATGGTTATTAATGAAAGAGCCACTATCTTTTCAATGCTTCTACATCCACATGCCAGATTAGACATAACCCTCTACCAAATGAAAATAGACTAACTACTAGAATAGCCGTAAGTATGATCAAGTAAAAGAGACAAAAATAATACTCAATGCTTCAATAACACTCTTCTGACTAGAGTGAGCATGAAGAGAAAATTTCAGGATGAGAAGATGTACCCATTACAACACAACTAGTTGTCAGAGTTCACATCCAAGCTTAGGAAAAGAAATAGCCTCTGAGAAGAGGTCAGGGTATGAACATCCTACATATTAGCATTTTCAAGCTTTGGCTGGTTAACTTGTTTACATGTGTCCCACTTTAGAGATACGGATTCATGGCATGCATAGGTAAAAGGATCACTAGTGAAATGACCCAGAGATGGATGTATTCCTGCCTCACAGAAGCTATCCTATGACAGGCAAACCATTTTTCTGCTCTATACGGAAAATGTCTACCTTTAAAGTGAAAATCACTGGTGAAGTTTATTTACATTTTCCCATGTAGTGCTCCAAGTCGTCACCATGGTACCCCTTATGGTGGTTCTAGTCCAAATGGCTAGGATCCATACCACATCTGGTGGTGACTATCAACCTTTTGACAATTTAGCATGCTTACAGGTTGTTATTTAGGAGGGGGAAAAACTCAAGAAACAAATATGTTCTTTGGTAGAAACTAAATCAACCTATTAAGTTTAAAAATTCTATGGAGTTCCGATGTTCACAGGAAACCTTCATGGTCATTAACTTCTTCAGTCATGTGCCTTTCACCTCAGTATTCCCCTCCCCCACCCCTTTTCAGTGTTATAAGAAAGCAATCCTCTACTATGAATCTACAAGGAACTCCATTGGAAAGAAAAAGAGAATGTTACCCACCAAATGCCATTTCCCAGGAGACTTATCCCACTTCTCATACCAGAGTCAATGTCACAGATGAATACTTTGTCAAGGAGGCATTGTTACTTTGCTGGCCATTTTAGTTGGACATCAGCTTGAATTTCAACAAAATCCTTTTATACGAGTTTCTTCTGCATTTTCTTTTTTTCTTTTTTTTTAATGAGCATGAGGAACAATAGTGAACTGAATCCAGATTGAACTTCAAAGCTTTCAAGTAATAATATTTCAAAACCAACCATTTTATTTACAGAGAGTATGATTACAGAACATTGCTTTCCTTAGCCACAATTATTTCATTGTAACCACGTATATTGCAACCAAAAAAATATATAAAATACTCAAATGGGTTCCACATAGAGTCATATATGAGATGGAACGTACCATTTCGAGCTCCTGAGCCATCAAAATGCAGGGACCGCACCACGTCGCATAGAAATCGACGATGAGAGGTACACTCCTTTCCCCCTTCACTAGCTCCTGCACCTCCTTGGCTGAGACCTTCTTCTGCCAAACCCAAAACCCAGATAACGGGAAACTCCGAAACAAGAAAAAAACAAAAACAAAAACAAAAACAAAAACAAAAAAACAAGAGAGCCTCAGATAGAACAACAAAAATAATATTAATGAGTCTGATGGACATTCTTATTATCAAAATACCACTAAATAGTCTTCTCTGATGTACTTGGCAGACGGAGGTTTACAGAGCAACCTTCTTCTTTTTGTTATTGCTGTTGGTGAAGAGGGTCTGTTATTCGTAGTTGAAGACAGCAAGTTGGGTTGGCGGGTTCTCCAGAAGGAAAGAGGGAAGCGAAGAAGGGGCGGTGGAGGCGCGATAAATGCAGAGGTGACCGTCGTGATGGTGAATAATGGTTGGGTAGTCTGAACTGCCATATTGGGAGACAGAAAACCAAGAGAGTGAGAGAGATTGAGATTTCTTAGTGGGGATTTTACCGTCTCTGCATTTGGCTTAAGAGAAATATCCGTTTGCTGAGTAGCAGATATACCCACCCCAATTAAAAAACAAGATATGCCCTATCGAAACTTCGAATGCGGAGGATAGGGTGATGACAAAAGTCCTCTTTGGGAGCTTTTTTTATTCACACCTCCCTTTTCTTTTAAGCACACCTCAAAATCTCTAAGCACCCTCTTTTATTTCCAAATATACCCCCTTTATATGCTAAACCCTCCTGCTAAGTTTCTAAGCACACCTCCATTTGAAAATTTTTCCCTCCCTTCCTTCTTCCTTTCTTTATCCAACCGTACTCCCTCCCTCCAACTGGTGTCACCGGTGACTGAAATAAACATGTCATTGACCTCTAGGACCGATGATGACAACATCCATCCGTTAGATAAGAGGGTTAATTTTTTTTTATAAATATCTAAAAATATATATTATTGTAACAAATTTTTAAGAAAAAATTAGGTTAAAGAAGCACAAAAGTCCAGCAATATCGTTAAAATTTCAAGAAATCAGATTTTTGTCTCAAAATTTTTGTTTTTTTCAGATTTTTGGATTATTTTTTCTTTTCTTCTTTTTTGCAATTGGTGGTATGTACCAGGCCGAACGCATTCGGGGCTCATACCAAACAACCCTGAATGCATGGCGTTCGGCATCACAGCCCTGAATTTTTTTTAAAACTTTTTTTAATTTTTTTTAATTCATTAAATATTTCAGAATATTTTTTTTCAAATTATATAGTTGAACTTTATTTAAGCTTCTAGACACCAATTTTTGAAGTTAACTTTTTTTTATTTAATTGTTTCAAATGATATAATTTTAAAATATTTGTGAAATACTTTCTAATACATGCATACCATTCTAACATCTGTTTCTTGACATATGACAGATACGGAGGCAACTCCTTCACGAGTGGCACCGATTGCATCTGAGCGATGGTGCCGGGTTAAGGACCTCTCCCCAGTTTAGGGAGAGTCGTCTCATTGAGTACTGAGCATTTTGTCTCATACTCAGTACTAGGTGAGAGTGTACTTGCTGTGGAGCCAGCGGCGGTGCCGCTACCACCGCTGACTCCACATGTTCTTGGAGCTCTAGAGGACCCTACCCTATTAGAGAACTATTCCACACATGTCGCCGCATTAATCTAACAGTAGGAGTATTTATTTGTATATTTATGTATTTGTGTATTTATTTGTGTTATTTCATACATGCGTATTGTGCTAATATTGTTTCTTTCTTTCTTTTGCAGGAACATGACCCACTAAAGTGCATTAGCCACACGAACAAAGATTGATGAGAGGTAGGTCGAGGTCCAAGGTGTCTAGAGCTCTATGTTTATGGATTTGGTGTGGTAGTTTGGTCTATTCCCATTGGTCCATGCATCATACCAATCAGTCAACCGGGTAGTCATTTCAACCTTCGTTAAGCATTGGTACCCTGAGGCCAACACATTCCACACACCGTTTGGGGAGCTAACGATCACGTTTGACGACGTCTACAGTCTATGTCATGACCCAAATCCCCGGGCCATGAAGTGGGCTGGGTTCGGATCCGTGACACGGGAATGACCCGCCCCAAATCCGTTTCTCACATGGGGAGACCAACGTGCTCGGAGTGGGTCATCAACCCTCTTATACATGTTCACATCACACTTCAAATAGTAGATTTCTCTTTCAAGTTTATCCATTAAGTCAGATCCATTTAATTTCATTTCTAACATATCACAATCGCGGCAGAATAATAATATCAATAACATGATCTAAATAAGAACAACAAAAATATATAAACATAAAATCTAAAACATCTCATGACCATTGTCAGCACCCAAATTTTGACTCAAGTTACTTTGTGGGGTGGGCAGACCACCCGGTCTTTCCACGATGCCCACAACCATCCAACATAAAAGGGCCTAAACCTGCCCATAAATATATACAAGTCTTGCCCAAGAAAGGGCCCATCTCAATTTAATAAGGTACTAAATATGTCACATCTCTGAAAAATTAACTAAAACTGAAGTAGAAAACTAAGATGTAGTGTTTGGTCTCATTGTCCAATCTCCGACCTCCTCTCTTTCATCCCAAGGCACAGTCTAACCTATACGCCTACAAATCTGCGGGTAGTGCCAATTGGGGAAAGCTTGACGGGCTTAGCGGGAGGATATGCCGTTTATACAACACTAAAGGAAGACAAAGATAATCATAGTAACAAATAGAATGAATCAAGATAAACTAAGGAATCAAAGTAGGAATGAGAATACATCACATTTACTAAACATGTATTTCTACTATGAAACAAGTATACACATGTCACAATATAATCATAAGAGAGTCCAAAGTGAACTAAATTGAATCTTGCATATGCCACATACTAAATACTATACGTACATGCCAAGTGCTATATACCTTATGCCAAGTACTACATACCACATGTCAACCCATAAGAGGTCTCTATCACATAATGGAGCTCAATGTAAATAAAGCATGTGAAGTCTCCATCAAATTCAAAACATTTAACCCATGTGAGGGTCTCTAGTAAAACAAATCACATAACTCATGCAAGAATCTCCGACAAATCAAAACACATAACCCACATAAGGGTCTCCGACGTAACATATCATATAGCATATATTGGGCCACTAGGGCCGTCTTCACCTATTAATGTGACCCGGTGATTGGGTACCTAAAGCCATAAAGGCTAACCCACAAAAAGGTTTCCAAGGTCATAAGACCAATGGGCACGATGACCGTCTTCACCTATTAATGTGACCTAGTGATTGAGTACTTGAAACCATAAAGGCTAACCCACAAAGGAGTCTCCAGGGTCATAAGACCAATGGGCACGATAGTCATCTTCACCTATTAATGTGACCGGTGATTGGGTACCTGAACTCACTAGACAAGTATATAGTCCATTCGCCTAAGGGTGGTTCTCACTAGACAACTGGTGTCTCTTCGCCAATTAGCGGTCACCATTGGGCAAATGTACTGCCCCTTCGCCTAAGGGCGGTCATCACTAGACAACTAGTGTCCCTTTGCCAATTGGAGGTCATCACTGGGCAAATGTACAGCCCCTTTGCCTAAGGGTGATCATCATTGGACTAGTGTCCCTTCGCCAATGGCGGTCATCACTGGACATCTTATGTCTCTTCGCTAAATGGCGGTCACTGGGCGAGTATATAGCCCCTTCGCCCAATGGCAGTCATCGCTCATGCACCATCCCACTTAGGGGTATATCATTCTAAATCCCTATTTCCAAAATCAACACCAAAATCCATACTCATGTATAAGTAAAATAACTCCTGCATAAATATGTCATGTGAAAGATATCCATGTGTACTAATCCATAAATAGTTCAAAAAACCAAAGAGATAAATCATATATATAATTTGACACTAACATCGAAATATAGATGCCTATACCCACCCCAAGATATATATGATGTTCATACTAGTGAAACCATGTCATGTTTAATGCTATGAATGATATGATCGAATAACCCCCATTTTTCTCAAAACTTATGAAAGAGTATAAGTGACAAGCCCTTTGGAATCATCGAAGTAAACCATACTAAGGACAACATACTCATGCCACTAAGAATTTCCAAAAAATGCAAAACCCAATGTATTAACACATGAGTTCTAAAGTCCTATAATGGAAATCCATATAATATCATAGATTGCTATAGATCAATATGTCTATATGATGAAATTCACCAAAGAGTACAATAAGCTCAGGCAAGGAATCCAATGACACATAAAAAACACGTAAACAACATGAAAAATCTGTGAGAAACATTTTATCAAGCATGTAGAGTGCAAGAATTAAGGAATTCAAAAGGAAAACAAAGGGAAAGCCCAATCTTCACCAGAAGAAACCTTCCATACCTCACAACACAGGTGAATCAAGCTCCCAAACTTCATCACATGTAATAAAGACCATCCAATCCCTTCCACAAAGTTCCATTCACAAGATCACAACTCTATAACCCAAGATATCAAAGAATCTAATAAGAAAATTACCAATTATCATACTTACATCATAAGACTATGATCCATTATCAAGAAATCAACCTACTCAAGAATAAATAGAGATGAATCAACCAATACAAACTCTTAACCATCAAATCTAACATCTTAGGAGAAGAAAGTGTGCATAAAATACATATTTACTCCCCAACGATTCCCATAGAGATTAAAATCCATAAATCTTAGCAAACATAGAGTAGAAACACTTTTCTATGAACCTGGGAAGGGGAAAGTGCAGCATAAACAACATATCCACTCACTAGAAGCTCAAACCTTCAATGCACAAGAGGATCCTCCTCCAAAATCTCTTTGCCTTTGCCAACCCCTCATTCTTCTAGAAGAAACCAAAGCATTTCATGGTTAAAATACATAAACCTAGGTAAAAAAATAGAAATTCATGCTTACTTAGGCTAAATTTAGGAAGAAAAATGCCTACTCTAGCATATTTCCAAGATTAGAATAGGAACCTACCCAATTAGGGATGATCTCTTACACTTAGCTCCCAAATTCCCCAAGCTTCTCTAACTTTTTATCTTTTGGTGTAAAATGAGAACACTAGGGTTTCTTTAAGATATTTTTAGGGTTTTGGGTCTAGTTGAGAAGGTCCCACTCTCCCCAACATG
>JAOXJP010261513.1:0-20981 GCA_025762735.1 Platanus orientalis | reverse complement strand
CAAACCATAGAATAAAAAGATTTGAATGCAACAATCACATCACTTTTATGCTTAAGCAGATAGAGCCAAGTGGCCCTGGAACAATCATCCACAAAGGTAACAAAGTACTTGAAACCAGATAAAGAGGTAGTTGGAGAGAGACCCCAAACATCAGAATGCACAATAGAAAAAGGAACTGAACTCTTTTTATTAATACTAATGGGATAATGTGATCTACAATGTTTAGCCAACTGGAAAGGTTCACAAAAACTACTGAAATGAAGAAAGGAGATGTGAGGAAACATTTTCCTTAGTACATGAAAAGACAAATGACCAAGTCGACGATGCCATAAAGGTAACTCATCTGACAATATAGAAGAATCATTTCCCTTTATTGTTGAAGTAGCTACTGATGAAGAAGAGTCCAAAATATAAAGACCATCCTTCTCATGCCCCAACCAATCGTTTTCTTCGACACCATGTCCTAAAACACACAATGGGAAGGAAAAAATGTAACACAACAGTTAAGAGTTTATGTGAGGTGACTAATGGAAAGCAAATTCAATGAAAAGTTAAGAATATGAAGAACTGAAAAGGGGCATAAGTTAGATCTGGGTTCGCCTTCCTCTGACACCCAGTTGCCTTGCTGACATCAGCCATATGAACATTGACGTCAACAGGGGTCTGACGTCGTCTTCTTCCCTTACTCAATTTGTTCTCTTTTATGGCCTTACTCTGATACTAACTTGGTTGATCTGCAAGTAATATGAGAAGAGAAAAAAAAATGAAAGAAAGAGAGAGAATGTTAACGCATGAATCATATGATTAGGGTATACTCATATGTTGGTATTTATACCATCTTTATTAATATACCAGAGTATGGGTCTACAATGCCCTTATGACATAGATACCCTTACAATATACAACATATCGCACCACAAAGAGAGAGCCCACTGGAGAAACTACTTTCTCTCTAGCATATGGTATGGAAGCAATCATACCGACTGAAGTTCAAGAACCAACTCTACGAACAGCCATGGCGACCACACCAAATAATGAGCAACAACTAGTTTTATGTTTGGATCTACTGGAAGAAATAAGTGAAAAAGCTCAAGTTTAGATTGCAGCCTATCACCTAAAGCTCAAAAAGTACTACAATCAAAAGATTAAAAAGGAGTTCAAAGAAGGAAAACTAGTCCTCAGACGAGTCTTCAACAACACCAAAGAACCAGGCAAAGGCAAAATGGGTCCAAATTGGGAAGGGCCCTATCGGATCCAGTAAAAAGGAAACTTAGGAGCATACAGGCTTCAAGCAATGGACAAAAGAAACCTCCCTAGGCCATGGAATGTAATGCATTTGAAAAAGTATCATCAATAAAGTACTACTTTCTTCCATCTGCAATCTTATCTTTTCCAATGAAAGATTACATTTAGGGTACAATGCTCCAAAACCAACCCAAGTTAGATTAACAGGTTCTAGTCTGGTTTGAGCAAAAGTCCTAGAATCAAACAGTTAGGCACGCCTATCTCCAGAAGTAGCCCAAGTGACCCTTCTGGGATATGTTAACAGGCTCTAGTCTGGTTAGAGCAAAAGCCCTAAAATCAAACAGCTAGGCACGCCTATCTCCGGAAGTAGCTCAAGTGGCCCTTCTGGGATATGTTAACAGGCTCTAGTCTGGTTGGAGCAAAAGCCCTAGAATGGAACAGCTAGGAAACCCTAATTTTGAGAGCGACCCTCTCGAATTAACCAATTTTACTTCGTTAAGTGGAGCATATGAGCCCTACCAGTTAGACACAATCTGGCCCTACGCCATCTAAGCCCTACCAATTAAGCACAATCTAACCCCGAGCCATCTAAGCCCTACCAGTTAGACACAATCTAACCCCGAGCTATCTAAGCCCTACCAGTTATGCACAATCTAACCCCGAGCCATCTAAGCCCTACTAGTTAGGTACAATCTGGCCCCGAGCCATCTAAGCCCTACCAATTAGGCACAACCTGGCCCCGAGCCATCTAAGCCCTACCAATTAGGCACAATTTGGCTTCAAGCCACCTAAGACGTACCAGCTAGGCACCAAATATCTTTACATGGTCTGAACCATGAGTATCAAAAACCCCAAGCTGGATCTACTACGAGCTTCACCATGAGAAGCAAAAAAAAAAAAAAAAAGAGAACACAGTTTCATACAAGGATTCTGTTAATGTATGTAAAGTTAATCCCATAGACAAACCTTATGAAGGGTCTAAGTCTTGTAAGTGTCCTATGTGCTCACAAGTTCAAGACAAGGAGACATAGTGGACTAAAGGCTTGGAGGAAGATCGTAAGCTACCACAGATTTACCCATTCCATTCAAGGTATAAAGCATGCATTGCATATCCTATACTGACCAAAATTTGGACCTAAGTGTGGTGGTAAAACCCACAAAAGACCCAATAAAGAATAGCCCAAAGAGCAACCCATGCACTGTTTTAGCAAAGTGTATAGATCAGGGCCTGATTTGGGCCAGACTAAGAGACCCGAGCATGGGGTCCCATCAACCGTGATCAATCACGGGAAGGATCACAACCTGGGAGCCTGACTCCGTGACTAATCACAGATCTCATGATCGATCACGAGTTGATCAAGCAGGAGCCCAGATACGTGATTGATCACGAGTCATGATCGATCACGGGGGTATTTATTTCAAACGTAAAATTTAATTCCCCTCATTCATTATTTCGAAATTTAAACCCCGTTTTTCGAAAATATATGGGTCTAGTGAGTTGCCCGTTTTGAAAGATTCCAATCCAAAGGTTGTGGGTGTTCATCACCCTTATAAAAGAAAACTTTTCACTTTAGGGCAAAAACTTCAACCAAGCTAGAGAATGTTAGAAACTTTTCCAAATTGAGAGCTTCCTTTCTTGAGAAAACCAACTACCTCTCATTGTTTTGAACTAAAGTAACTAGCATCTTCTCCCAAGATCATTCTCTTACTCTCCTCTCTTGAATACCAAGTTTCTACTATTGAGGAGAACTTCTAATGGGCTTTTCCTAAGAGGAAACCCATACTTTGCTGAGCTCAAGGAGCACTAGAGCCAAGGGCTTGAAGATTGTGGATAGCTAAGGCATACAGCATACTAGCTCTACAAGGAGCACCCCCATATTGTGTAAATAACAACATCAACCAACTTATGATAATATTTGTTTTACTTTGCATTCATACTTATTATTATCTTGTTTTGCTTCCATCGGAGACATCGGAAGTAGTTCACACTCAGCAAAGACACCAAGTCTTTTGAATAGTTTGCTAAAGGCAAGTAGTGTAGGTTTTATATGTTTTTTACCTAGATTTTATTAGGCAATCTAAATGAAATATACCTAAGCTCGGAGGTGAGCTTTAGAAAAGTGGACATAGGCCATCATACCGAACCACTATAAATCACTTGTTGTGGATTGAGTGTGAAATTGTTTCTCTTTACTTTTATGCCTATTGCTACTCTTGCACATCACCTATTTGATAAAGTACTTGAGCAGAAACTTTGGAGCATACACACACTTGGGACCATTTTAAGAAGATCAAAATTAAATTAAAATCAATCCCAACACATTTCAAAAAGGGCTAAAATAATTTTAATATCCTATTCACCCCCCTCCCCTAGGTTAACCTAATAGGTATTTCAGATTCAATCAGATCAATTCAAACTTTACAGAAGATACAAAGTACAAAAAGAGAACCAGTTTCTCACAAGTTTCAAGATTGATTACACAACCATTTAGAAAAGCATCAAACAAGACTAATTCTTCATCTGCAACGAGGCTTCAACATTGATCAAAGATGTCCCAATAGGGGATAGATGCCTTTTCTGCCAAGGGAAAAGAAAAAGATTTTTATGGCGGTAGAACAGAAGAAAAACAAAAAAAGAAGACCAATAGACAAGTAAAAGAAGAAAGATAAAAAGGCTGATCAAAGAGGAAAGAAGAGCAGAAGATATTACTTTTACATTTAGAAAAAAAAAAAAAAAAGACATAATGGGGAAAAGATCATAATAGACAAAAAGAGGACCTTCACAAACAAATAAAAAAAAGCTGCTCAGGCAGCCGGGGCAACATCAGGATGATCATTTATAGCGCCATCTTGCCCCTCCTCCATCCTCCTTTATTTCCTCCTTAGCTGGGTGACTTCCTCTCTCAGTTCATCTCTCTCCCTCTCCAAAGTCTCAACAAGCCTCATGAAGTGGCTTATAAAAGCACGCCTCTCAGTCTGAATCTGTTGGGAGATTAGTTGGTCCTCAAGAAACCCTCAAAAATTGGCATTTTCTCCTCGCACCCTGATGATTTCAATGCTCTAGAGATGAAAATGCCGAGTCAGCTCAACAACAGATCTGGAAGCCTAAAATATCAAACGTGGTTAGAAAGATTACACAAAAAAGGGAAATGAAAGTCTTTATTGAAGAAATTTTACCCCCACACTGGGGGCAAAGGTATAGGAGACGATCTCTTCATCAGTCATCCCCTCCAGATGGCTCCTATCGTGGGGAAGAGCAATTCCCTCAATCACTGTAATGGCCACCTCTTCGCTCTCCATAGCAGAGTTGACAACAATTGTCGGAAGGTCCTCCATAGGAGCAGAACTTCCAAAAGTAGCATTTGGCAAAGACATGATCATAGAAAATGTACAAGTTCTACGAAAACTCAGGATCAGAGACTGAGATTTATAGGCTTGCACGTAGTCTAAGAGGCGTCGGAACCACTCTCCATGAACGGTCCTAAGTACCTTGGAACTCCAGGCGACATCCATCACCATAATTGCCTTCAGAAGATCTTTCCACTCACAAGAAAACAGTCCAATCGTCTATAAAAGCTCTGGGAGGAAATCCCTTCAGATTCAAAAACTGATGAAGAAAATTATAGTGCGATAGCTGCATGTCACCTTAAGCGCCCCCAGAAAACTCTTTCACTAGGCGCACTGTCACGGACAAGTCTTTTGGCGCATGCATGAGGCACGACGGCCTTAGGCACGGCATTGTGGCATTTCAATCCAATATGATTTGGTAAGGGGTATGATGTTCCTTTCTAGCAATCCATAAAGGGCTTAACATACACCTTGAGGAGGGGTGGGTGCTTAGATGCACCCAGGCCCTTGACATGGGCAAGAGGCATGTCAAGGCATGGGTTGGCACGATGACCAATGTGTTATGCATGAATGACATGCTCCTAGCTAGCATGAGCTTAAACTGCGAGGCATCCCTAACGTGGGTTGGGAGTGGCTCTTGGTATGCACAGAGGTGTTGTCTAGAGTTCCTATGGGAGTTGGTTCCTTCATGGGACAATGCTGAAAAATCAAGGTATGCTTTGATACCAATTAAGAAATCAAGTTATGCTTTGATACCATTTGAAATTCTCGAAATAGATCCTAGAGGTGGGTGAATAGGATCCTTAAACTTATTTAAAATTTCTTTTAAATAACTTACTCACCCTCTCTTTGATTTACTTAATTTTCTTTTAATTAATTATGCAACGAAAATTCTTTTAATTATGTAATTCTCTTTTCTATGAATTTATCATAGACCACGAGGCTCCGTCGTGCACTATAGGATTGTCTATAGCAAAGCGGGAGCAGGGCTAATAAATTCCCTAGGGTTGTTAAGTTCATCTTTTAATTTAAACTTGGGCTACTTTGCATAATCATAGTAAGCATAAACAGTCAATAAAGAGAAAATGCAACCAAACTACAACACCATAAATTTATAGTGGTTCAGCCCTCTAGCTGACGTCCACTCTCGAACCGGCTCCTTCGACCCTATTTAATGTTATTAATAGTTCCCTAACTATTACATGACAAATTAATAAACCTAAAAATTTACTTACAAGTAACAGAGAATTCATTCCCTTGTAAGTGCACTCGCAGTGATTCTCGTGGGCACAGTCAATCCACTGATGCCCATCAGAGTCACTGGACTAACTCGCACTTGGTGATTCCGGTAAATGCTTCATGAGAAAAGCCTTTGGTGACTCCAGTAAAGACTGAGAATCCGCCTTCAATGACTCTGACGAAGGCTATGAACAAGTTGAAAATTATGACAATCTTCTTGCTTCAGGTTGTCTCTTGTATAAGTGAATTTTAACTATTAAGAACCAACACTCTTGCTTCCAAAGAATTTAACTGAAGAGCTTTGGGAAGCTTACGAAGACCTTGAATAGATTTAACTATGAAGAACAACTCTCAAGATCATAGGTCAACAATAAGGATTTTACTCATAGGCTCATTAGCCCACTCTCGGGCTCTTTCTCACAAGGATTTTACTATATACTCAATCATGAGAGTTCCCTCATCTTTCTTGGGGCTCAAAGACCCTTTTTATAGAGGTTTAGAAGAGCTCTACAATGTCTCACAACGGCTATATTCAAACGGTCAAAAAACTAACTATTACAAGCTTTGAAATTCAAAATTTTCGAATTTCTCACCTAGGACCGGTCTTGGTGCTTCCTGCACTGTTCATGATTGGTCCTGCCATAACTAGGACCAGTCTTAGCACTAAAATTTGGTTGCACTGTTCATGATTGGTCCTGCCATAACTGGGACAGGTCCTGACACCAAAATTTGGTTGCACTATTCATGACTAGTCCTGGATGTCTGGGACTGATCCTAGAGGCTATAACCTATCCCAAAAAACCAAGATAGGTCCTCAGGTCCTATTAAGCCTAGATTAGGGTTTTTGACCCATTTTTCTAGGTTTTTTGGTTTTTTTCTTTTACGCTTCTTCCCTTAAACTTGGGTCCATGTTATACACATTTTTATGTGTGTTTTGCCTATTCAGATCATCCCATGCCCAACTTACCAACTTTCCAATTTTTATCTTTAAGTTCTAAGCGTTGGCTTCCTTGAGGTAGGTAGCACTAGAGACTTAGAATTCTTCAATGATGCTTGAGTCTCTTTGGCTTGGTCATTCCGGCTTCGAGTCCATCTTCTTGGTGCTTTTCCGGACTCTAAAACTTGGACTCACATTGGTATACAAATTACATCATAAAGTCTTATACACATGACCACTACATGCACTCACATTGTTTTGTGCATGGACATTGACATTACATGAAACCTAACAAATGCTTGGGGCCCCAGGCATGGGTGGCATTGCACGTCTATTGGAAGATGAGGGTTTGCCTATGAGGGTGCTACTAGCATGCACTATGCGACAATGGAAGCACATGGGTTACCGAGTGGGCTATCCCGTGGCCTTAGTGCTAAGGTGTACATCGTCCTTATGCTAGGAAAAATCCTAGCTTAGCCTTGGATGGCCACAGTGGTAGCATGGCAAGACTCAAGGCAACATCTTCCATGGAATGGCATGGTATGCGGGTAAGGTGTCATGGTCATTAGTGAGCTTAATGGCTTGAGGATGTGCTATAGGCGTGTTAGGTCTTCAGTGCTATAAGCGGAGCATAATGGACTCCATGATCGTTTGAGATGCGCTTCGATGGCACAACATGAGCTCGGAGGTGGTTGACGGACCCTACGAGCGGGACAAGCGTCATGGTGACGCAAGGTAGTCATTCGTGGGCCGGTCAAGCAAGGCTTGGCGTGATGGTGCTCTTAGTGAATAGTATCCTTATCAGTGCATGCGGGGCATGTCGACGAGTCAAAGAAAGGCTAAAATGGTTATAAGGCTGACCTTGGCTAGGTGATGGTTGGGGTGTCGCACGGTTTGGACATAAAAAAAAATACGGCCGTGACAGCACGTCCATCAAATTGAATGCAGAACAAAATGAATTATTACGCCTTCACAGTTCCCCATTTGTCATCCTTACTGCATGAATGAAGAACTAGGGGGGCAACTATGGTAGGCAAAAAACTTCCACCAATCAAAAGCCGCCAAGTGTTGATTTCAAACCAGTTCCAACCACAGAATGGTTAACCAAGAACCGGGCCTTACCCCGGGTTAGTCTGTTCCAAGGTAGACCAAGCAAGATCGAGCCAAGACACCATGCACATCAAACCAAATTTGAGGCGTCCTAACACATCAGCTGCATGCAAGCCAATATTCAAACATGTCAAACTACGTGATATAGTTGTAACAAGCACAACGAACTCAGACTCAAGTCAAATATATGATCCACCAAGGATCACTTTGTGAGGTTAACAGCTCGTCCAAAAGAAGTCAAAGCAAATCAAACTCAAGATTAATCTAACTTCCAAGATTCCAAGGAAAATGGTAAGGTCACAATCTCGAATGGAAAGGGAACAAACTCCACCAAAGCTCTATAAGAGTGAAAAAAGCACCAATTGCGAGACAATCTCTCAGAGAGAACAAAAAACACAGAAAAGGGAGAGGACCAAATCCTACAATCCCCTTCAAAAATCGAGGTAACCACACTAAACATCCTCCAATCAAATACAGACCCTGCTAACTTGATCATCGGAGGACAATCGGCAGGTACCACACCGATGCGAGGAGCATCTCAAAGAAGCTCAACAACTTTCAAGTTCCGACTCAGGGTGAACCAGACCGGAAAGAAGCGATTCACTCAAATTGACTGTGAGGTGGAATTCTACCACCCACAGACACTTAGGGACACACTACCACCCACCTAAGAATACCCCAAAGAATGATTTTAAAAATATTTATAAACAAAATTGTATGTGTGTACGGTTCTTAAAGGGTGGGTTTAGGGTTCAAGAAAATATGGGATTTAGGTTTATGAGTTAGGGTTCTTGGTATGAGATGATAGGAATATGTAAAAGGATTTAAGGTTTGATTGAGTGATTTAAGATAAATCTGAATTTTGTTGACTGTTCTAAAAATTCTGCACCCCAAAAATTCAAGAAAGTATGAAAGAAAAGAAAGATTAAAAGAAGAAAGAGATGAGTATAGATAGGTGATGGGGAAGTATAATGGAGAAGATGGGATTTTAGATGAGAGAAGAAGGGGTTAGAAGTGGCTGCACGATTGCAAGAGAAGAAAAAAGAGAGAAAAGAGAGATTCTCACCTAGGGAACCATGAGAAATGGAAGAGAGAGAGACAGAGGCACTCCACGAGCTACTCAAAAATCAATAATAACTCTTCTATTCAACTGTTGCTCGTACAATTGGGTGATTAGGCTTATATAAGCCTTTTTACAAAAAGTGACCAAAATACCCCTCCATGTAGGCTGTATGGTCAGACCTTAAAAAACCCAATGAAACCTTAAAAAAAATGTAGAAAAAGAGGTGGAAAACATTCCTAAACCTACCTAACACTTTCCTATTGGTCCATATGACCTTATTTTACTGAAATTATAAGAATACCCCTGCATAACATAAAGATAAATTTAAACTAATGGCTATGGCAATAGACTGTCTTGATGTTCTTCTTACTATTCTTCACTCTAAGCTTCCACAAAGGATCATGTTTTTCCATCCATCGCATAGATATTGCATCACCAAGTACTACCACTGTACATCCAAAAACTAATGATGATCTTCCTATTGTTCTTTGCAAGGAAAAGAGATCTTGTACTAATCATCCCATTTTTTACTTTGTGTCGTACATATCTTTGAATTCTTCATATCTTAACTTTGTTAATTCTACATCTTCTATACATATTCATTCCAAGCTAAAAGAGGCTATTGCCCAAAGTCAGTGGAGAGATGCTATGTGTGAAGAGATGAAAGCCCTAAAAAAGAATGAGACATGGGAACTTGTTGACCTTCCATTGAAAAAATAGCCGGTGCAAGTGGGTCTACACTATTAAATACAAGGCGAATCGATCAACTGATAGATACAAAACAAGGTTGGTCGCAAAAGGGTACACCTAAACTAATGGAATTGACTACCAAGAGACGTTTGCACCCGTAGCTAAAATGAACTCAATTCAAGTATTATTGTCCATTGCAACTGCTAATAAGGGATGGCCACTTTGACAGTTGGATGTGAAAAATGCATTTCTTTATGGTGATTTACATGAAGTATATATGGTGCTTCCTCCAAGCTTTAAAATTCTAGGAATTGAGGGGAAAGTGTGCAAATTAAAGGTTTTGTATGGGCTCAAGCAATCACCAAGGGTTTGGTTTGAAAGGTTCAGTGGAAGCTTAAAAAGGTTTTCTTACAAACAATCACAAGTTGATCATACCTTGTTCATCAAACACACATTGAAGGGAACAACTACAGTTATTATATATGTAGACAATATCGTGATTACTGGAGATGACTCAGAGGAAGTAAGAAGGCTGAAATCTCATCTTAGCAGTGAATTTGAGGTAAAGGACTTGGGGACATTGCAGTACTTCTTGGGAATTGAGGTTGTTCACTCAAAGAAGGGCATCTTCATCTCTCAGAGAAAGTATATTCTAGATCTGCTGACAGAAACAGGGTTACTGGGGGGCCAAACATACAAAAACCCCTATTAAAATCAATCACGGGTTGAATGATCAAGATAGAAGACCGTTAATTGATGTTGGTCGATATCAAAGAGTGGTTGGAAAGCTTATTTACCTTGCGCTTACTAGGCCTAATATAACATTTGCAGTTGGGGTTGTTAGCCAGTTCACGCATGCTTTAAGGACACACCATTTGGAGGTTATATTTCAATTTTTAAGGTATTTAAAATTTGCTCCAGGTAGAGGCTTGTTGTTTTCCAATAATGACCATATAAGAGTTAAGGTATATTCTGATATAGATTAGGTAGGATCGATACCTCGAGTAATTGTTCATTTGTAGGTAGAAATCTTGTAACATGGCAAATTGCAAGATCTAGTGCTAAAGCAGAATATCGATCCATGGCGCATGGTGTTTGTGAAGCCCTCTGGTTAAGAACTCTACTCCAGGCGATGGGATTTGCGGTACATATTCCTATGAGTCTGTATTGTGATAATAAAGCAGTGCTCAATATCTCACACAATCCCATACAACATGATCGGACAAAGCACATAGAGGTGGATAGACACTTCATACGAGAGAAGTTGTTAGGTGGACTGATTTGTACTCTATTTGTTACTACTGATCAACAACTAGCTAATGTATTGACCAAAGGAGTCTTTGAGAGTTGACTTCATAACATTATTAGCAAGTTGGGCATGTTTGATATTTATGCTCCAACTTGAGGAGTGTTGAAGATATAAAGGCACTACTAATGTAAGGGTATAAATGCCATGATGTATACATAACATAAGGGTATCTTTGGTATCTCACCAAAGATACCACACATATATAAATATAATAAAACGTATGAGAGAAAAAAAAACCTCATACGATTAATCCCCAAAATTCTTCTTCTCGCTGTTCTTCTTCTTCCTCATTCTCTTCTTTCTTTCTCTGTACCTAACAAGCATATTGAAGAGTTTCTAAGCAAGATTTTCATCCTGTCTGAGATTTACAACTAAGGATAGAAACAAATTTGTAGGCTGATATGATCTAAGAGCATTTCCAAGTAGCTTGGTCTGTTTGATTTCCCATTAGTGGAAATTTATCAACATTTATTCTATAAATCTGTGTGGGAGGGTGTGTGTAAGTATTTGGAAGGATTCGCATTACAACATCCTGGCCAAATGAAGCAGTGTAATCAGTGTAGTAAAATTATGCAGTGTTAAAACTTTTCTTGTATAATATGAGGCCAGTATCCTATGAGTAAAAAAAACGTTAAGTGTCAATGGACTATATAAGCATCAAAATAATTGTAACGAATTCATGCAATGTGAATTCTTTGTATTTTGCTTATATCTTTGGAAATGTGTATAGCAGATAGAAATACTAGACATACTAAATCTAGCACATTCTGCAAAAATATGGGTTTCAACTACCAACCAATCTAAAGAAAAAGACATGAAGCAGAAATGATGTCCCACTTAAGCTATTAACAGGCCATTAACACATAGAATGGAAGTACTCTCAGAACTCACTAATGAACATACCTACACCAAGAGTGCCCACCAAAATCCCAACAATGTTTGCATCCTTTGCTTTTTCCACTAGATAATACCTGAAGAGACAAGTTTTTCCATGGTAAATACAAGCAATAATGCTACATAGGTACCTAGAAAAAAAGTCCAGAAAAAGAAAAAGAAATGACAGGAAGGAGAAATCATTTTCATCTGCAATACCTACGCTTAATAATCCTCCTCATGTGAGATACATCCTTCTCCAAGCGATTCTCCATTGTGTCATATCTGACTGAAATTAATGTCAACAAACTCCAAACCAAGATGAATACAATAGGCATAAAACAAACTAATAAAACACACATTTCAACTCACATCATGGCCTATTTGTTCTAGTATCGGCATTTACGTAATCAAGAAAAGTTATTGATATAAAAAATAAAAGACCAGTAAAACAACAACAATTATTCATAAGAGATTGTTATGACGATGATGATGATTGCTATTATCCTCAATGAAATACATTGCACTCAAATAGAACTATATAAGGGATCATATGATAAACCAGGTGATGTAGGACCAAGACTGCTCTGATACCAAACTGATGAAGGACCAAAAGAGAATAATCTGCAGTAAGAAGAAATTAAAAGGAAGACGAAGAAGAGAAGAGAAGAGAAGAAAGTACCAAGGTACCAACTAGAATCACACTAGTTGCTGTCTAGGCAATTACACCTTAAGTCCAAAGAAATCACACCTTGGGTTGGAGGTAATCACATATCCAAGAGTGTTGGCAATTTGCTTCATTCAATAATTAATAATAATATTCAATTACAAAGCATATATATAACTTTTTAGGCTTTCCAAATCCCACTCTAACTAGTCTTCCTAACAAAAATAAAATAAAAAATAACTAATTCCCATTACAAAGTGGTACCCTGCCAGTATTTTGGCCATAAATTTCACAAATCACATTGGATTCGCAAGATATTGGAATCATTGGAAAGGTAGCTGAATAACATTTCAAACGACACCAAAATAAACCCAAATAGATAAGTTTTAGCCTCCCAAAATAAGGCCTAATAAATACCAAAATAGAACATTCACTTTCCATACAAGCATATAAAACCTATTCCATTTGAAAATAAAAAAAAAAACACCCAAATTAACTAACAAGAAACTATCATAGATCAATCTAAAACTAACAAAATAAAAAATTATTGCCACATAAAATTATTAAACCTATAATGCCCAAAATACCCCTGCATAAGTATCAAATTTTAGTATGAATTGTTTCTTGTTCCCCATCATTCTCCCCTAGTTTGAAAAAACTCAACATCGAGTTTCATAGTGACGAAGGATCGACACCAATGGATGACTTCAAAGGCCTAACCACGTAAAATGTCTAGAATGAATTTTTTGATGTTGAATTTTCTCCTTATAATTGACTTTGGTGGCTTACTTGGAAAAAAGTCAGGATGTTTCTTTAGATGGTTCATTTGGAATCACATCACAATAATCAAACAGCAGCTAACTAACTTCTTTAGGCACGTCAGGGGGTTCTTCTTTAGTGAATTCCTTCACCTCATTCAAAAGAAAAGTGTCAACAGTCTGCTACATTAGCTATTGCAAAACTAATTTATCTAGGACATTTGTTCGTCGATTCTGAGTTATAGGTATAGTTGAAGATAGTTTTGGAAAATCAACTTTCTTGATAATCACATTTTGCTCCTTCTCTTTTACTGATTGAAGTGTCATTTGATTCTCCGAAGGCTGAACATGAAGAGGTTCAAGTGTCTGTTGTTGTGAGACAACACTCAAACTCAAATGAGTCTTCCTTTCGTATCTTCCTCCAAAGTCAACCACATAATAGGAGTAGGTGATGAGGACATCTCGCCACATAACATCCTCAGAGTGTTCCAGCGTAGGAGGTGGATCCCTATGAGCCTATACACGGACTACGATGTATTTGGAGTGCATTGCTTCGATCCAGGAATAATTTGGATTGAGTTTTGGGGTACTTGCTATTTTGGAGGCATATAGGACCCACATTCCTTATTTGTGAGGCTACATGTATGTATTTTCATGGACGATATGTTGGTAGACATTTATTTTTATGTTTTGTTTTAGTTTTATGGTTTTTAAGTCATTTTTTTCAGTTTATAGACAATTTTTATGGTTTAGTAGAATTAGGGACATAAAGGGAATTACTATTTTTTTTATTGGATATACTTGGAAGTCACAAAAACACTTCTAAAGAGGGTTTAGTCAACCACAGAGAAAGAGAGAGAGAGAGAGACATTTTTGGCTCTTTCTTTTTATTGTTTTTACTTTCTTTTTTCTTCTTTTCTTTTTTTTGTAAACAAGGGTTACAACCCTATTTTCAAATTTATAAAAGGGGGGGACACCATACATGGTCAGCTACCCTACTTGAATTAAATTTTTTTAAGCAAAATTTGCTCCTTTCTCTTCACACGGCTGAAGCTCTCTTCTTCTTTTCTTTTTTTTTTTTTTTTTTTTATCAGTGCCTTTGTCATACCATTCAAGTATGTAAGCTTATTGAGGATGTACCTTTGTCATACCATTCAAGATTAGTGGATCAGTGGAACTCTGTAAAACAAGGCAACTTGTCTATCACGAAGTACATCAAACACTTTGAAGAGCTCATGTTGAGGAGCAAGGTTACTGAAGATCCAACTATCATGCCAAGTAGATTTAAGTTAGAACTCCGACCTGAGTTTCAGAAGGAGTTGTTACGCAACTATATCACTAACTTAAAGGAAGCATACAGGCAAGTCCACAAATTAGAGCGTTACTTGAAACTCTAAGCCCCATGTCCTTTCGATAACCGTAGAACTAATATTATACCTGGTGTGCCACCAAGTAAACCTCAATTTGGATGATAGTTTCAACATGGATTATCTAGCAACCCAAGGCCCAACCCATAACAAGTTAAGGGCAAAAAAATTGATAGAGAACCTTCCAAAGCACCTACATCTGGTGAGTGCTTTAGATGCGGAGGTCGTGGCCACATAGGAGCCCAGTGTCCAACTACGAGGACACAGTGAAGGATAATTCTAAGCCTCGTGATGATAAGAGTCCAGAGGAATCTAAGGACTACCCAAGTTATGGAACTCCTAGTGATGACGATGAGGAAAAGGGAGAAGATGGACATTTAGCCTACCTAGGTGAGGTTAATGACTACTCTTCCTCTGAAGATGTCCCATTATGGGTGGTGAGGTGTGCTCTCATACAACCCAAACAAGAGGATGATTGGTGCAAAACTAGTATATTCTATACTTATGCTAAATCTAGTGAAAAGACCTGCAAGCTCATTATAGACAGTGGAAGTTGCATTAATGTGGTATCCACTGGTACTTTAAAGAGGTTAGGACTTTCACCAGTACCCCATCCTCGTCCCTACAAGGTTTCATGGGTTAATGCAACTTCTATCCCAGTATCCCAGAAGTGTCAAGTTCCTATAGCATTATATTCTTACAAGGACACCATATGGTGTGATGTAATCCCTATAGATGTTGGACACATCATATTGGGAAGGCCTTGGCTGTATGACTTAGATGTCATCTTGTATAGTAGATCCAATACATGTGTATTTGAGTTCAAGGGAAAGAAGATCAAATTGGTTCCTGAAACACTAAAGGATGAGCCTGAGGTGAAAGAACAAGTGAACGAGGGCAAGAGTGTCAAAGATAGCAAGACAAAGGTCCTTTGCATCATTGGCTTGAAAGAGTTTGAGGAAGAGATAAGGAAGAAGCTATGGTATTTGTTATGGTTCCTAAAGAAACTTCTCTTGAGTCTTTTGTTGAGCGTTCTCCCAAGGTAGAGATAATGTTAAAGGAGTTTAGTGACAAGTTTCGTGAGGATTTTCTAGATGAATTACCACCTATGCATGACATACAGCATGTTATTGACTTAGTCTCAAGAGCTACCTTACCTAACCTACCACAGTATCGAATGAATCTTATAAAACATGTTGAACTGAAAAGGCAAATACATGATCTGCTTCGCAAAGGATTCATCAAGGAGAGTATGAGCCCACGTGCCATGCATGCACTCTTCAAACCTAAGAAAGATGAGTATAAGTCATGGCGTATGTATGTGGATAACAGGGCTATTAATAAGATCATGGTACAGTATAGGTTTCTCATCCCAAGGTTAGATGATATGTTTGATATGATGGTAGGTGTCACTATCTTTTCAAAGATAGATCTTAAGAGTGGTAACCATTAGATTCGCGTAAGACCTAGAGATGAGTAGAAGACCGCCTTCAAGACGAAGAATGGGCTATATGAGTGGCTAGTCATGCCTTTTGGACTGTCTAATGTTCCTACCATGTTCATGAGGATCATGACTCAAGTCTTAAGGCCATTCATACAAAAGTTCTTGGTAGTGTACTTTGATGATATTCTGATCTATAGTACTACCAAAGAACAACATCTGGGACACCTAAGACTGGTGTGTAATCTCCTTAGAAAGGAGAAGTTGTATGCAAACCTCAAGAAGTGTGCTTTATTGACTTCTCAAGTAATCTTCTTAGGGTTTGTTGTGTCATCTGAAGGAATGCCTGCCGACCTTGACAAGATCAAAGCTATAGTTAAATAGCAAGAGCCAAAGAATCTCCACAAGGTTAGAAGTTTCCATGGCCTCACTACTTTCGATAGGCGGTTCATTCATGGGTTTAGTACAGTGATGGCTCCCATTACAGATTGCATCAAAAAATGGGAGTTTCATTAGACTGAATCTGCTTCTAAGGTTTTTGTGGAGATTAAGTCGAGGATGATTATGCGCCTATAAGACTTTTCCAAAGTCTTTGAAGTGTTGTGTGATGCATCTGGGGTAGGGATAGGTGGAGTTTTAAGCCAAGGTCACCCAATAACCTATTTTAGTGAGAAACTGAAGAGGCTCAAAAGTACTCCACTTATAACAAGGAATATTATACAGTAGTACAAGATCTGAGATATTAGAGACATTATTTATTGCCGCAAGAGTTCATCTTGTTTTCTGACCATGAGACCTTGAAATATTTAGGATCCTAGTAGAAGCTTAACTCTAGGCATGCCAAAAGGGTTGAATTTCTTTAGGAATACCTTTGTACTCAATTATAAGGCGGGTGTAGAAAACAAGGCCACAGATGCCTTAAGCTACATGATTGCCTTGATGTATTCAATGAGGATTGAAGTGACTGGGTTTGAAAGGTTAAAGGAGGAATATGAAACCTACCCAGATTTGGGGAAGTCTATACTTCTTTAAAGGGTGATCCATCTAAGAGTGTTACAGATTACATCCTTTAGGATGGGTATTTCTTTAAAGGTGCACGACTGTGCATTCCTTGTACTTCAATGCATGACTTCCTTGTTTGGGAGTTACATGCAGGAGGCACGATATGCCATTTTGGCCAAGACAAGACCATTTCTCTTGTGGATGATAGATTCTATTTGCTAAGTTTGAAGAAGGATGTAGGCAAAATTATAGATCAGTGTATAACTTGTCAACTGGTGAAACAAAGGAAACAATCATATGATTTGTATGACATTAGAAGCACGATTCCATTTTCATGGTAGTGGACTGTTTCTCAAAGATGGCTCATTCCATACCATGTTCTAAACCTCAAATGCATCTACAACTGTCAAGTTATTCTTTGACGAAGTTGTTAAGCTGCATGGACTTCCTAGTTCCATAGTGTCTGATAGAGATCTCAAGTTTGTGAGTTACTTTTTAAAGACACTATGGTAGATGATGGGTAACCAACCGAAGTTCTCATCTACGTATCACCCTCAGACAAATGGTCAAAGAGAGGTGGTGAACAAAAGTTTGGATAGGCTCCTACATTGTCTGGTAGGAGAGCATCTTAGGATATGGGATACCGTTTTGTTTATAGCTAAGTTTGCCTACAATAATCCAGTCAATAAGACCACAAGTATAAGTCCGTTTGAGATTGTCATTGGTTACAAACATAGGGCACCTATTGACCTTATTCCTATGTCAACTACCCATAGACCTTCTAAGTTTGCATCTTTTGCACAACATATACATTCATTGCATGAAGAGATCTGGAGGAAAACAATTCTTAGCAATGATAATTATAAACGGTCATTTGATTCTCATTGAGTGCATCGAGAGTTTCAGGAAGGGGATCAAGTAATGGTATGACTCAAACCTGATCGATTTTAGTCTGGAGTTGCCAAGAAACTACATGCACGCAGTTCAGGGCAATATAAAAATTTGATAAAGGTAGGACCTAATGCTTATGTTATTATTTACCTTCTGACTTGGGGATTAGCTCAACATTCAATGTTGAAGACATAGTCCCATACCATTTGCAGATTATCAAATACAGACTCCCCAATATAGTATACCAAACATTTACCACCACTGCCACCTTTGAGTCAAAAGTGTGAAGAGATAGAGGACATCCTAGATGAGAAGATAGTATCCACTCGACATGGTGGTTATCAACGCTATCTTGTCAAGTAGAAGACCAGGCTCTTAATTGACAGTTCGTGGATGACACACGACAAGCTCCAGCAAAAGGATCCTGACATCTTAGAATGACACTAGAGTTTTATTTCGCCAGAGATGAATCCTTCTCAAACGTAGGGATTTGATGAGGACATCTCACATGTGGCACCCTCAAAGCGTATCCAGAAGGGTCCCTGTGAGCCTATACATAGACTAGGATGTATTTGGAGTACACCGATTCAATCCATAATTGACTTGGATGAGTTTTGGGATACTTGCTTTATTGGAAGCATGTGGAGCCCAATTCCTTATTTGTGGAGCCACATGCGTGTGCTTGCATGGAGGACATGTTGCTATACATTTATTTTGATGTTTCATTCTAGTTTTATTTTTATGGAGAACATGTTGCTAGACGTTTTTGGCTCTTTCTTTTTATTGTTTTTGATTTCTGTTTTTTGTAAAGGATTACAACCCTATTTCAAATTTATATAAGAGGGGGAGGCCATACTTGGTCGGCTACCCTACTTGAATTAAATTTTTTTAAGCAAAATTTGCTCATTTCTTTTCACACGGCCGGAGCTCTCTTCTTCTTCAAGTTGTCTTTGCTTGAAGCCTAGGTTGGTGATTTCCTAGGAGAAGGATTGGTGATTTTCCTTCAAGGTATTTATCCCTCATTATCTATACCATCTCCTACTTCATATTTTTCATCTTATTCTTCCACTCCACCATTAATTTTCTGGTTTTTCTTCAACCCTCTTTGCTAAACCTCTTCCATTTTCATCCATACACCTCCATAACCTTCAATCTTCAAAGCCACCATTCCATAATTTTCCTACATCAACCGACCACCTATTTACACATTTCCATCAATTTCTCTCAACCCCAATACCCCATATCATTGCCTATACCACTCAGTCAAGCCTTTACACAAGAAAAATTGTACAAAATCCATTAAAACCCCAATCTACCTTGCTGTCCAGAATTTTCCAGCAAGCTTGTCATCGGATTTCTTCCAATTTTCATCACACCTTGACACTACACACCATGCGGCTAACCAAGGGAATCATTCCTAGAGATTTTGGATTGAAGGAAATCAAAACCATCCACCTATAGCACTCTAGCCAGTCTAGGGTTTCTAGGTTCTTTAAAATTTTGAAGATCCTCTAATCCCTACCTAACCAGCAGCACAAGGGGTACTTACATCATACATACAATCCCTAAGAGAATGGTACTTGAAGATTTGAGGTTCTATGTTTGTGGTTGATTGAAGACTAGGTTTGGAAAGGACTCTATAGCATGGAAGGTGATATTTAACCAAAGAAAGATACATTCTAAGCACCTATACATTACTATCGGCTGCTGTCCAGGTACTTTATCTATTACGTAAGTCTGTTGTGACCTCATTATTATCCGCATAGCTACTTTACTATTGCTTCCAGTTCATAATATCACTCCCTAAATGTGTTTGAGGAAACCTCCTTCATACCCTTTTTCTTGCATTTTGACCCTATTAGCACCACCATTTAACACTTTTATGCTTGCTGCCAGCCGACTATATGATCATTCCTTAGCCTATCTTCATTGGTTGCTTAGCTATCTCTTAGTATGAATGGTGATTGATAATCTAAGCATATTAGTCCTTATTTTCAGATTTTTAAATGCTCTGTATTTGTTAGGTTGAGTAGTTTTATTACTAGTTCCTCTTCTTTTATAATTTAATCACTTGATTAGAGTAGGAATCCAATTTATTGTTTGATTTGCTATTTTTATCTACTTGTGGATCTCTTGTACGGTTGTACCTCATTTCCTCATGCATGCTGCATCAGTAGGCTATTGTGGCTTTACTCTAAGTCAATAACATACATCACAACTAAAAATTTGCAATAATTGTGTCTCCAAATTCATAAGTAGCTTTCCTTTCATTAATCCATTGTTTGCCTAGTATTTTACAATCTTCCGATTGAAAACTTTTGCAATCAGCACCATCAATATAGTTCATTTGTTTGAATTGAATACCAAAAGCTTTTCCATAATAACCAAAATATAATTGATTTATAGCATCTTGTAAGAATTTTTTTATTAAACTTATCAAAATTAGGTTCTCCTTATACTAATCACGAATATTTTAATTTCCTTCCCAGGTTGAAAAACAAACCTAGTCTTAATATCTTAAACCATCTTCCATGATTTTTTTTTTTTTCTAATGTAGCTGAGAAAACAAACAAAATATAGGATTCTTTGGCTGTGATACTAAATTGATGTAGGACCAGGATTGCTCAAATACCAAACTGATGTAGGACCAAAAGGGAATAATCTATTGTAAAAAGAAAATAACAAAAGTGAAAAGAAAAAAAAAACAAAACAAAAACAAAAACAAAGAATGTAGAAAGAGAAGAAGATTCTATCTAGAATCACACCAGTTGCTGCTTAGGCAATCACACCTTGGGCTGAAGGCAAACCACACATCCAGGAGCTTTAGCAATTAGCTTAATTCAATAATTAATTATAAAATTCTGACTTACAAGTAAATATATAGCTTTTAAGCTTTCCAAATTCCATTCTAACTAAGCTTCCTACAAAAATAAAACTCTAAAATAGCTCATTTTTGTCACAAAGTGAAATATCATGCCAATATTTTGATCATACTTTTCCCAAATCACATCGGATTAGTAAGATCTTGAACTCGTTGGAAA
>JAOXJP010261504.1:0-15358 GCA_025762735.1 Platanus orientalis | reverse complement strand
CCCCCACTCCACAGTGGACAGCAAAAGTGATCACAGTTTTTAATATGCATGGTTTAGTAGTGTCAATCTGTAGAACCATCCATGTTTAAATTTTGTCATTGTGTTATGTTTTGGTCTCTCAAGGAAAGTGCACTATTGTGGAAACATTGGAATATCTTTGAAACATTATAGACATAATTTGAACTCATGAGAACATGCGCTCATATTTATGTAAAATGCTATAGCAAGCATGAAAATATACCAAAAAAAAACATAAAAATACAATATGCTATAGTAAAATACTACATCAAGCTTGAAAATATAATGTAAAATAATAAGTAAAATTACTAAAAAAGCATGAAAATACACTCAGAACCAATTGTACTACTACAAACAACTATTGGAAGATGGTGCCGTTTGTGGTTTGTTGTGGAATATGAATGGAGCAAATGAATTATTTTTTATGATTTCTCTAGGCCAATCCCTAGACCATGTACCCATTTGGTTTATATTGGATTGGTCTTTTGTAATGAAGGTATGCAAAGACTTGGACATAACTTTTTTCTACTAACTGGATGTCGATCTTTTGGGAAAAATATAATGTGTAGCCTTTCTTGTGTGTTTTGTAGTTGGGGAATGCTCCTCCTTGATACACAGTATTATCTTATTAGTAAAATTTATTATTTTGTTACTGGTCAAGTTTTATTTATATATTTTTTTATTTTTAAAATTTTTTTAGGCAAGTAAAAAATATACACTCTGGCACTGGCAAGCTTTTCTGTGTACATATTCATACATATATCAATGGAATTTTATCTACATGAGTATATGCATAGATTGTTGATTTGTAATTGTTATATAAAACATCATCTATGCACATTTATTAAATTGTACTATTTGTACATTTTTCAATACTGTTACTAGTAAATTTTGATTTAGGAAGTGCAAAGCCTACCGGATGGATTTAGCAAATCTTCCATGTTTATAAAGCATAAACACAATTTTTTTTTATGGTAATCAGTGAGTTAAATATATTTTTTATATTGTTTATAACCTAATTGTCTTTTAATGTATACATTATTGTCTTTTTATGTTCCCTATATTATTTTAAATTTAATGTCATATTCAAAAAAACTAATTCATATACCACTGAAAATTATGAATATGCACCCGTAAAAGCATAAAAAAGTATCAAACATGTGGAGACTGGCTATCAAGGTTTAAAAAGTCAGTGTCGATGGAAATGTCAGTTGCTTAAAAATAAGAAATATGTCGGTCACGTAAAAATAAGAAACATGTCAGATATGTTGTGTCAAATAGAACTCTTGTAAACATTGTGTAATCTTTGGAACATATTTGTTGATTTTTCAGATTCAGTATAGTAGAAAATAATATATATATATATATATAATTGCAAAACTTAAAATATTGGACTCAAAAGTAAAAAAAAAAAAAAAAAAAAAGTAGGAAGCATCATACAATGAAATTACCAAAGAGAGATTGAGAATCGATTAAGACTTGAAACTAGAGTGTGAAAACCAATTTGGATTTATGCCTGGGAGATCAACAATTGAAGTTATTTTTCTACTTGGGTGATTGATGGAAAAATATAGAGAAGAGAAGATCTTCACATGATCTTTTTTGACCTAGAAAAGGCATATGATAGAGTACCAAGAGGGCTCATTTGGTGGGTTTTGGTTAAGGATATGTATATGATGGAGCGATAACTAGTATTAGGACAATCGGGGAAGAGACATGTGAGTTTGCGAACACAATAGGCTTGCACCAAGGGTCAGCATTAAGTCTACTTTTTGCCATAGTTATGGATGAGTTAACTAGGCACGGGTTTATGTTTTCTGGGTGCAAGAACAATGAATGGACTGCAAGATCAATAAATCTTGCGTGTTTGGAAACTGCAATTAATCTTAAGTGATTAAGGGTGGAAATTCAGAGTTTTTGTGTGGATTTGTGGGGACATTCTCAACAATGTCGGTGAGGTGCGGCTGAACCTTAAAAACCAATTTGAAATTGCTTACACATAATCTTGAATGTTGTTGCCAATCTGCGGTATGGATTGATTAAGTATTGTTTTTCTGGTGATGGCTGGTGATTGAATTGAGGGAGGCTATACTATAGTGAATCATATGATTCTGTTATTAAAGTTTGGATAGACTTTTTTATTTCTATTTATTTGGGACTGCTGCTGCAAATATATTAACTATGCTGCGCTATGTGGCAATGATAGTTTATTAGAACTAATGATATATTTTGAAAAAATAAAATAAAATTCTCATATCACTCGTCCTTTTAGGACAAACATTGTCTTCTTCTCTTCTTTTTTTTTTCTTTTAATGAACTGGTGGTTCTAATGAAATCTATATAATTCTTATTCTTTTACTTGTTTAATCCATTCAATAAAGTATCTATTTGCTTCTCTCAACATTGATGTTACTCTTTTACTTGCTTAATCCATTCAATAAAGTCTCTCTTTGCTTCTCTCAATAAATAGGCGAGGAATGTTGCCGAGGCACGATTTTGACATATGATAGCCAAAAATGAGTCCACATGTTTTTCCACCCCATCCCCTTTACACATGGCAAGATTTACAATAGCCACCTGCCACTTGGGCCATGGGATGATGTGGACTAGGGACTGTACATATGGCTAATCTAGAAGGTATGGATCCACCATGTCAGCCCTCCACATCGCAAAAACTCCGGTTGCTGTAGGCTTTAGTACCTATTGTTGGCTGAAAAATGGCTTGCAGGTGTGCTAGTGCCATGCGGGCACAAATTTTAGTTTTTCTTATGACCCCAGGCATCGGGGCGAACAACAATTAGACCGAAAATAATTTTTTAGTCGTCTGTCTAGTCACCAATTTGAAGAAAATCAAGCGATTTGGGAAGGGGAGGGTACTGCTTTCCAAATGAGTTCTTACAACAAAGAATAATTCAACCTCTTTTGATACCACAACTTAAATAATGAAACAATCAATTCCAAAAGACAATTTATATGCAAATTGGAGTACTTATAGATTACATGTTGATCAACCGATCGTACATCTTTGAATCAGACCAATATCAGACAAAATGACTTGGAATCAACAAAAGTATCAAACAATCTGAGAATACAGAAGACTTGGAAACATACTAAGACAATTTCCTACGATGATACATCTCTGTGGAGATGATCAATGATAAACATAACTGATCTTGGACGATTAGACTAAGATAAAGACAATTTGGATATTTTTCTAGATGATTGAGTGATGCTTTTCTCTTTGTAGGCTTTGCTATTTATAGAAGTTGATGTCTTTTGGTCGTGGCCATGTTAGTTTCTTCCTCTTTGGAGCATGTCCAAGTGATTGTGATTAAGCAAGGCTTGGTCATGGCCTTCAACCATTTGTTCATGATTGCTTGTGGATGTTCTCCACTCTCCCTCTTCCTAAATTCCATCAATGCCCTTTCTCCCTCCATTCACGATCTTGGGATCATGGCTGTTAGGGACTCATGTGGATTTCCTTGGTTTTTCTCAACTGCTTGCCTGCTTGTCACGTGAAATAGGGATGACGACTTTGCCTAGTCAAAGTCTTCTTTGACTTAACTTATGTTGAGTCAGTGGTCAACCTCAACAAGACTTTTTTGGCACAAACAATGCCCCCTCCATTATTTGAATTAAAAAAATTCAAATAAAGGTAATTATGGCTGATACATTTCTTCATATCGGAAAATCCTCCTTCCCAAGGCCAATCATTTGTTTCCCAAATTTGACGCCTCATTTCATGTCTACTTAAAACTCATCTTGTAACTCTTCTTTTGCCATTGTTCCTTTCATAAGCTTAATTTCCTCTTTCGCCACTATCTTCTCCACCCAGACCAATGGCATCTTCGTCTGCCACGAACCCTCTTTTGTCTAAACCCTCTTTGCTTCCTGAACTCGTAGGTTCGAACTTATATGAAGACTCTGTCTTTACTTTGGACGACAATTGGACCCCCAGTGTAGGTCCTTCATCTCTCACGTTCCCTCTTCACTTGTAGCTATCTATCCACCTTTTCATTAGAAAAATTACTTTTCCAAAGTGATTTTCTCGATTGGGGCAAATGGTTGTCCGAACATTCTCCAAAAACTTGGCCCAAGCCAAACGACCTCTTGATTTTGTGGCTGGATAGAGTACAGACGGCTTATGGTCACTCCTGGAAGAACCTTGATATTTTTGAAGCCATTCAGCTCTCCTGATACTATCTTCCTGCCGATTGTATGCTACTTGTTGTTTCAGCCAGTTATTGGAGTACAACGTCTAACACATTCCTCTTTGGCTGTGGTCCGGTGGGAATCACCATGATGGACATATGTGTACTGACTTCGCTCCCATCGGATGGTGATGAAGTTGGCACCCTCCTTGACCAAAAACTAACGTTTGATGTCGCCAATGCCCGTGTCTCCTATGGATCATACATATCGGCTGAGGTTGGAGTAGAAGGAAGTCCCACCAGCCACCAAGAGCATTGCGATTTTCTGCTTTGTTGGATCTGTTGCTTTTTGCTATGCATTCGGTTAGCTTAGATGACGCAAGAATTCTATTACCTTGTAAGTGCATTGGCTGCAAGTCAATGGTTAGCACTAGCCCCTTCCGTCCTATCTTACACCTATTGCAGCCTTTGGAATATCCATGATCGTAAACTGAACCCTTCTAGAGGTCCATACTGGCTGATCCAGCTCTGGCTCTACAAGTACTTTCCAGACTTGAACAGCTACTCTCCGATCGCGATTGAGTACCACCAATCATATGGTCGTCATTGGATGACTGCCCCTCAACACAGGTATGAGTTTGCTTATTTTTTCACCTTCTTCCACAATTTGACGATCAAACGGCCGGATAACTTGCTTTGTCCCTTCAAGAACTGGTTGTATGGTTCCACCCGGTTCACTACCCCACATTTCGTAGCCGATGCCTAGACCGTGGAAAAGTAGAGGTTGATGTGTGCGAGCTTTCTCATATCTAGAGATTTGCATTTTGGTGGTCAGTTTGACAACAACCCCTATGTTGGGTTTGAAATATACGTCCCTCAACAATTTGGTCGTCAGTTCGGGTTCTGTCAGAGAATTCCTACCCCTCAATCCTATTATACCCTTAATTTCCCTTCTTTTGATAGAATTGTCGTTGACGGACCAAAAGGAGAAGAAATTGTTTAGTCAGTGTCTTCCTAGTACCAATCCTTGCAATCCTAATTCGTCCGTCTTGAATTCCCTCATAATCCTTCCTCTTCGGCCACCTTTTAGTCTTGGTGGAGCCTATTTTTTAACAAGATCTTAATCCCTTCAGATTTTGATTCCCTCCTGGTTAGTCTTGGTGGAGCCTATTTTTTAACAAGATCTTGATCTCTTCAGATTTTGATTCCCTCCTGGCCAGTCTTTTACCAAATGATTCTAAAAATGGTCATTCACCAATCTCTGGGGAGCTAGTTGAACCAATGACGACCTATCCTTGGTCGAAGAAAAGTTAACCTACTCCTGCTCTAGACTCTGGGACTGACCGAACTCGAATCCGTGCTTATGGGAAATCAATTCCTCACAAGACAACAAAAGCTGCCCAGGATGAAGCAAAACGGCCAGACAACCTTTTACCTTCATTCTATTTTCCTTTTGGTCTGATTCATGTTTTGACCCCTTTTGTTTTTTCCTGTTTGCAAATCCTCCTTTGGTCGGAGAGATCCAGTAAAAAACGAAGTCTGGAATCCCTCCCTCCAAGACCATCAAGGTAGTATTTGATCTAATGAGGAAGCCCAAATATTTGGCTGTTACTGTTAGGCCTCGGATCGTTACTATTGACCCCTCAAGTGATGTAGAAGAGGAGGAAGAGGAAAATGATGGAGAAGAAGAAGGAACAGAAAGGTCAAGAGATAGCCCTCAGGATGTCCCCTTACCTAAAGTTGACCAAGAAGAAGCTTAGAAAGAGCTCACCAAAGAAGTAAAAAAAGGAAGTGGAGGCCCAATTGCACTGTGAAGGCGTGGTGCTGCTATTGGGTTATGGGGACTAGCCAAAACTCCCTTTCCCAGTATGAGAAATCCACTGAAGTTTCTGAAGAAAAAATATCTCCTAACTTGGGTGGTGTGCCATTAGAGGAAAGGCCAAGTGAAGGCACACTAGAGAAAGCTTTCAATGAAGAGTGGTTATCAACTTTTCTCCCCAGAAAAGGGAAGAGACATGCCGATGACCCAATCACTCCTCCATTCAACTCTTTAAAAGTTCGTCTTCATAGGCCAAACACTCCACTCAACCAACAAAAGTCTCTACCTACCACAGTTGCGGAGCAAAGTCAAGAATCCATTAAGCCTGTTGATTAGGGATCTCCCCTAACCATCATTGTTTTTGATACTGAGACTACGTCAGTCCCAAGTCCCCAAAAGGTAGCTGCTTCTCTAGATTCTGCTTCACAAAGATCCTTAGATGTAGGCACCTTCGTAATCGGTGGGGTCCCCTTTTTTGTTTCTAGGGGATGACATGACCACTCTTTTTGATCATTTAGAAGAGATCCTAGACCGATCCCCTTTGGAAGAAACTACTTCCTTATCTGAGGAAGACGTAGAAGTCTGTGCTACCTTAGAGCGTCTGTTCCACCTTTCTTTTGATCAGGTTATCCATCCCTCTGTTCAGTTATCTGTAACTTCCACCATCAGTTTGCTTCAAACGAAGGACAACCTAGCCGTCAATCATTTTGGGGAAATGACCAACTATCTCCAAAGGATGTTAGGCTATGCCCCTGAATACGATGGTCTGAATGTCACCATTGTTGAAGCTGATTCTGTTTTGGATGCCCACCATCATCTACATTCTCAACTGCTTGCTCTTAAAGCCCAAGAGAATACTGATCGGGAGCTCCTTGGCCCTTCAGAGAAAAAGACCAAAAGCATAGAGGAAGCTGTCTGTCAAGTTGGCATAGAGTTGGAAGACATCCGGGCCAGGATAATTGAGCTGACCGATCTTAGGAAGGGTTTGGCTATAGACCTGGCTACTGACAAAGAGACCGTCAGGGGGGCTTCAAAAAGACTTCGCTCAACCTTGGTTGAAACTCAGGCCCTTCTGTAGAGGTTTGAAGCTATGAAGGTCAAAGTGAAGAATTGTTCCACCAGTCACTCCTTAGAGCTAGAAAAGGACATCTTGGCCTTGTGAAAATTTGCCAACGACCACTTTGATTTGTTTGCCCCTTCTCTATAGTAGACTCATATGTTTTTTCATCTTTTGTCCATTAGTAGGCATGATTGATGTTTATTATAGACTTTTGGCCGATGTTTATTTTCTCATTTTTGTTTCTTGTTTATATATTTTCATCGGCCCTACCCTTTTCATTATTCCGATTTTGTTTCCATAACCTCTCACACAATGGGATTATATTTTTTTAAATATCGGCTTTTAATTACCTTCTTAGATCCTCTTCAGTCAAGATTTTCTACCCCATGTAAAACCTTTTTCACTTTGAAGGGGCCTTCACAAGTAGGAGACCACTTTCCATATAAATGGTCTTTTTGTCCTATTGGTAGGACTGCCTTCCATACTAGATCTCCCTGACAAATTTTTTTTTATTTGACTCTCTTATTGTAGGCCTGAGCCACCTTTTGCTTTTGAGCTTACAACCTATCTAGAGTCACCAATCTTACTTCGTCCATATTTTCTAACTCCATCATCATAGCCTCATTGAACTCCTTTGGTATCAAATTTGTCTAGAAGGCTATTCTTAGTGACTTGACAACCATTTCTGTGGGTAATACCGCATTGTGCTCGTAAGTCAATGTATAAGGGCTAACACCAGTGCTGGTCCTACATGATGTATTATATGCCCATAATACCTGTGGCAGAAGTTCATGCCATGACCTAGGATTCCCCTCTATGGTCTTCCTAATAAGATCCTTAATGATCTTATTAGATGCTTTGGCTTGCCCGTTGGCCAATGCATGATATGGGGTTGTATTGAGCAATTGAATTCCATAGTCATGTGCAAACTCTTTCACACGTTGACTAGTAAAAACAATCCTCATATCGGTCGTGATGGATTTAGGCATGCCGAACTGATATATGTTTGTTTCTTTGATAAATTTAATCACTTTTCTATGGTCCACATTTTGATAAGCCTTTGCTTCCACCCACTTCGTAAAATAGTCAATTGCGACTATGATAAAAGTGTGCAACTTAGAAGACAGGGGATAGACCTTCCCTATAAGGTCCATGGCCCATCCTCGGAATGGCCATGACTTAATGATAGGATGCAAGTCTTGGGCAGGTACCCTTTGTACTGGGCCATGCTGTTGACACGCCTAGCACCCTCAGCACCCCCTTGCATACCGAATACAATCACCAAGTATTATTGGCCAATAGTAACCATACCTCCTAAGTAACCAACGCATCTTTACTCTTGACTAGTGTGCCCCGCAAAGACCTTGATGTGCTTGAGTGGTGACCTCTTTTGCATCTTATTCCCCTAGGCACCTTAATAGTAAATCATCATGACCCTTTTGGTAGAGTTCTCCCTCAAGAATCATGTAGTTTAAGGCCATTTTTTTTGACTTTCGGGTTGGTTTCAGGAGCAGGATTATTCAAATACTTCACAAGAGGTGTCTTCCAATCCTCTGCTTCTCGTTCTAGTACAAGGACCTCTGGCATTGGTCCTTTAATGTTTACTGATGGCAAATTCCTACATTGTACCTCTATTATGAAATGGTCTAGCCCTTTAGGAATTTTTACCCCTGAAGCCATCTGCACCATATCATTTGCAGATCGATTTCTTTCCTTGGGGGTGAATGTACTGTTGACATCATCGAAGGAATCTATTAGTTGCATGGCCACGGTGAAATATGGTGCTAAAGCCCAACTGGAACATTTGTAGTCGCTAGTCAATTGTCGGACTATTAACTATGAATCTCCCTTAATGTCAACATTTTTTACCCCCATCTGCAGAAGCATTTCCATACCTATAATCAGTGCCTCATACTCAGCCTGGTTATGTGTACATTAGGAATCTAACTAAAATGAATATCGTATTTCTTGTAACGAAGGTGAGATGAGTACTATTCCAACCCCTGAAGTTGTTTCTGTACTAGGCCCATCAAACTCAAGTTGCCATGGTACTACACTAACTTTTGTCACTTCCTCGGCCTGCTTGACAGTTAAGTCATCCACTTGTGATGGATGATCAGCCAAGGCTTCCCTCTTTATAGCTTTTTGAGGGACATATTGTAAACAATATTCTGATAAGGCTAACATCCATTTACCGATTCTACCCCTTAATATTGGTTTAGACAACATATATCTAATTAAATCAGTCTTGGCAATTGACAAAACATTATGGGACGACAAATGATGTCTTAATTTTATTGCCACAAAATATAGAGATAAACAAAGTTTTTCAATTGGAGAATATCTAAGCTTTGTATCATTCAACAACTTACCCAAATAATAAACTGCTTGCTATTTTTGATCGTCATTTTCTTAGGCCAAGAGAGCTCCAATCGAATGTTCTCCAATCGATACATACAACCGCAATGGCTTGTCTTTCCTTGGCAGCACCAGGACTAGGGGTTTGGTCAAGTAATCCTTGATCATTTGGAAAGCCGATTGATGCTCTTCGGTCCACTCGAATGCCTGTTATGACCAAAACTTTTAACAATGGAGAAAATAACTGAATTTTCCCTATTGAGTTAGAAATGAATCTCCTTAAAAAATTGATTTGACTAAGGAAACGTTGTAGTTCTTTCTTGGTCTTTGGGGGTTGTGCTTCTTGAATAGCCTTAATTTTATTTTGGTCTACTTTTATTCCTCTTTGGTGTACCAAAAACCTTAGAAAAGTTTTAGTCCATACACCAAAGGCACATTTTAAGGGGTTCATTTTAACCTTGTAGGTCCTCATCCTTTCAAATGAGGCCCTTAGGTTGGCTAAATAGGTGCTCTCATGCTTTACTACCACATCATCTATATAGATTTCATTTGTTTCCCAATCATGTCATGGAAAATAGCGTTTATGGCTCTTTAATACGTTGCCTCGACATTGTTCAACCCGAAAGACATGATTACCCAAGCGAACGTACCAAGGTTTCCCGGGCACCTGAAGGCTATTTTATGGATGTCCTCTTCGGCAATAAATATTTGGTTATAACCGGAGTGACAATCCATAAAGGAAAGTATCTTATGCCTAGATGCTGCATCGACTTACAAGTCGGCAATTGGCATATGATACTTGTCCTTTAGTGTAGTCATATTCAAATTTCAGAAATCTATAGACTAATTTTGCCATTCTTTTTCATCTAGAACTTTGTTTGACAACCATTCAACATACTTGACAGGATGAATGAATTCTACCTGAAAGAGCTTTTTGATTTCCTCCTTGACCCTGTCTGTCACTTCTTGGGACATCCTCTAGGGTGGCTGTTTAAATGACCGAAATCTGTTCTTAATAGATAATCTGTGTTCAACTAACTTCTTGTCAAGTCCTAGCATTTCTTCATAACTCCACACAAAGTAGTCTGAAAACTCGGTCAATAGCTTGACCACTTCTGCTTTGTATGTTGGATCTAGCAAACCACTAACGTAAACAGGCTGATGAACTTGTTATGTCCTTATATTGACCTCTTCTAGCAGATCCTGGACATCAGCCATGACATCATCCATTTTAATTGGTGCTAGCACCAAATCATCAAGCCGAACCTCAGGATCTTGAGACGGCTCTTGCTCTTCCTCTAAGATGCACTTAGCAATATCTACTTCATTGCCTTTTTTTTTTAACCATAAGTTACTTGGATTTCGACCATATAGGCAAAAATCTTGATGACGGCTTGGTTTATGGCCGTCCTTTGTTTTGCCTCTTGGTCGTCAACCTTCAAAACGCCTCATCCAATAAGTTTAGGAACAATCTCTTGTCAACCGTTTCTTGTTTTGAAGGATTGTGTTCTCCTTTGACTTCTACTTGGATGGGCCCAAACCTACCATCATAAAACATGGCATCGGTCGCGTTTGTTTCAGCCATAAACGGTTTTCTATTTGCCCATACCCTTTCTATGCTATCTCCATTCTAAAACATCAGGAATTGGTGTAAAGAGGATGACACACACAAATTGGTATGAATTCAATCCCTTCCTAACAAGACATTGTAGTTTGATTTGAACTCCACCATAAAGAAAGTACTCATAGTGGTCTTCCTACCTACCGTCAATTCTACGGGTAGGATGCCCTTAGTGGCCTTAATGTCTCCTACAAAACTGCTTACCGATATCTTAGTTGGTGTTAGATCCTGGTCAGTTTTCCCAATACTTTCAACATTTTGTATGAGAGTATATTTAATGCCGCCCCATTGTCCACTAATGCCCTCCTAACAAGACAGCCATTGATGTGGACTATTATGTATATGGAGCGTAGATGTTGGGTCATTTTTATAGCTGGTTTCTAAAAAATAACCCTTTTTGGCTTAATTTGCTTGGAAAAAATGTGACCAATGGTATTTCAACAACTTTTCTATCTCCCAAGCCTCGTTGATTGGTAGAGATTTCCCCCTGGGCGTCTCTTACATCTCTTTCCATCTATTGTGGCTGCCTTAGCTGAGTCTAGAAAACTCTGGGTAGGATGTACACTACGTTGCAGTTTAGGGTGACCGTTGGTTGGTCTCCAAATTGGTGCACCCGAAAGAATTCATACTCCATACCTTCGGCCATATCTTCTACATCTCTTATGGCCAGAGTTTTAATTTGGTCTTCCAAATCGTCCAGTAGTCCTTTGATCGTTGCTTCATTTTCTCATTCATCAGTCGTAACATTCTCAAACCGATTCTCTCCTTTACTTTTGGTCTACTTGTCTTTGACCTCAGGCACTGGAATATGTGCCCTCAAACCCCTTTCTTTGTCTTGTTTAACTAAGATTCTTTTGGCCATTGCCCTCTGCCTTTGTAGCATCCTCTTTGAGGGTTTTTGTGAGAGGTAAGGGAAATTTGGGTGCTAGATTCACGACCAATGGCCAATAGGTTTTCTTGGCAGGATCACCATCTGAAGTCTGTCGGTAGGCAAACCATCCCTCATAGGGTGAGGATGTGTCTTCCTTATTGGAGTATGGGATGGGCAAAGTGATAGTGGGAATTGAAAGGTTGGTCCGTAGGGTATCGGTATCTTTTTATCCCATACTGAAAGGGTTGACCCCTACCCCCTATGGTCTGGTCCCTAGTCATGGTATGGCCGTGGTCAGGATGAGAACCATATTCTTAGTGAAAGGATTCATTTTTAGGTCTTAATTTGGCCAGACATTTCTCATATAAGATGGGTCGTTTATCCTGGGTCTCCATACTTAGCTTACTCCATTCTCTCTTTCCTTCGGCTGAGAAATTTGTTTTCCTGATTGAAGTTTGTCCTAGATCAACCTTGATTCTAGGGTTCCCATTAACCACGCCTTGTTTCCCTAGCTTTACCAATACAACATTAGCAGAAGTCGTGGGAAATGAGTTTTCATCAATACCCAATTTTTTCTTTTCTTTTTTTTTTTTTCTTGGGAATTCTAACACTTTGTCGATATTTTCCTGAATGACATTTCTGAAAACTACACAATTGGCTATGGAATGGATCTTTGACCTATACCATTTACAAATTTTCCTCGCTTCAATTCATCAGCACTAGGGATTCTGTGTCCCTCAGTCAGCCGGATGAATTTTGCAGCTAATAAATGGTCAAAAACATCACTAGCTTTGGTTATATTGAAGGAATAACATTTTGTATTATGAAATTTTTTCTCTTACCAGCTATAGTCGGAGACTGATTTGATTTTTTTCATCTTAATGTGGAGTAGGTGATTGGCTTGGTCGATATGACCTTAGCCACGTCTAGCTCGTAATTAGGATCTTGGTAATAAGTCCTCATCAAAGCATTAGACCGCCGGTTTTCTTCTTCCAGCAACCGTTCATATTGGGCCACTCTGGCTGATAACTCGAACAAGTCCTCAAAATCCATTTATTCGAACTTCTTTCTCAGCTGAAAGTCTAGGCCGTTCTGGGCGAGTTTCACAAACTCCAGCTCTGACAATGCAACCAAACAACGATTTTTGGCCCTTTTAAATCGTGCGATATATCTGTTGGCCGATTCTCCCTGTAATTGGTATAATCGAGACAAATCAGCCATGGACACCTTAGGTTGGGATTTGAAAAACTTGGTATGGAACTTTTCTTCCATATCTTTCCAAGTTTTAATAGAATCGGGAGGAAGGTTTATATACCATGCGAATGTTATTTCGGTGAGGGAGTTACCGAACAACTGGAGTTTTAAATATCCATTGTTGGAAACTTCCCCAGACTGTATTGTGAAATAGCCAATGTGTTCAACCGTAGACTATTCCATTTCACTAGAGAATAGAGTGAACTTTGGTATTTTGTATCCCCTTGAGAATCCGAAATGACTGTCAATCCAACTAGGATACGGCTTCCTATATAATGGCTGATGTATCCTTTTAGTGGTATTAGCCACTTTTCAGACCAATTCCATGAATTTAGCAATATCCATTAGAATTTGGTCATCCCTAGGGTGTTGGTACACCGGAGGAGGGTCTGGAGCAAATTTTGGCTCCCTTGGTTGTTGAACTGCTCCCCAGATATTTGGTCATCAAACAATGGATTAGCAAAAGTTTGGCTGTTACGACTAATATTCTCATTGTTATTGAAACTATCAGACCCACTGTTCCCATTCTGCGCAGATCCCTGAGTGTTTTGACTTGTGTGCTAGGTCCTTGGTGGTGGTGGTACGCAAAATTGAGGGTTGACCTAGCTTTCTATCACTTCTTTCATTGATTGAATACCATGCTGTAAACCTTGTATACCACCCCTTAATTCATGCAACAAACTATCTTTTAGCTCCTGGATTGCTTCTATCAAGGGGTCTGGGCATCTCGGGAAGGCGAACCCTCCTCATGTTGAGAGTGTCGTTGTTCTGGAGAGGTCCTTGGTGGGGTTGGAGGTCTAGCCCTACATGGTCTAGGGGCTTGATTGTTTCGTCTGGTTGGTAGTACTATGGGTTCCACTAGGCATGCCAAAATTAGGTGTTGGGTGAAAAATGGCTTGCATGCGTGCTAGTGCCATATGGGCACAAATTTCAGTATTCTCTACAACCCCAGGCGTCGGAGCAAATAGTAGGTAGATTAAAAATATTTTTTCAGTCATTTGTCCAACCACCAAATTGAACTACATTAGACAATTTGGGAAGGGGAGGGTACTACATTCCAAATGAGTTCTTACAACAAAGAATAATTCAATCACTTTTGACACCACAACTTAAATAATGAAGCAATCTATTCCAAAAAATTAAGTCATATGCAAATAGGAGTACTTACAGATTGCATGTTGATCAACTGATAGTACATCTTTGAATCAGACCAACATCAGACAATATGACTTGGAATCAACAAAGGTCTTAAACAATCTGAAAATACAAAAAGACTTGGAAATGTACTAAAACAATTTCCTAGGATGAGAGATGATCAGTGATAAACCTAATTGATCTTGGACGGTCAGACTAAGATAAAGACAATTTAGATATTTTCTGGATGATCGAGTGATGCTTTTTTCTTTATAGGCTCTGCTATTTATAGAAGCCAATGTCCTTTGGTCGTGGCCATGGCAGTTTCTTCCACTTTGGAGCATGTCTAGGTGATCGTGATTAAGCACGGCTTGGTCATAACCTTCAACCGTTTGTTCACGATTGCTTGCGGATGTTCTCCACTCTCCCTCTTCCTAAATTCCATCGGTGCCCTCTCTCCCTCCATTCACGGTCCTGGGATCGTGGCTGTTATGGACCCAGGTTGATTTCCTTGGTTTTTCTCAATTGTTCGCCTACTTGTCACGTAGGGATAACTACTTTACCCAGTCAGTTTTCGTTGACTCAACTTATGCTGAGTCAGCAGTCCACCTCAGCAAGGATTTTCTGACGCAAACACCTACCTACCTTGCATAACTGAACATTCAGCAAAAGCTAAATCACCTCCAAGGAATTTTCCAGACAAAAGATGAAATTTTTTTGTCACAAAGTACAAACACCCATTTTTCTTGCTGATGCGAGTAATCCATGGTGAAAGGAAAGAGTTAAAGCAGAGGAGATCACGACCTTTATATACCAGCAACGGGCTTCCCGTAAGAAGGTTTTAGTGGCAATCCCTAACAAAAAATCCCTGTTTTGAAGTTCAACTCTATTGATATATTGAGGCTAAATATCAATCCTCCATGCTATATTGTTCACTTTGAACAAATCCATTTGGGTTTGTTCCAAGTTTGAGCCCTGATCCTCTGCAGTAAGTTAAACAGCATTAACGCCCACCTGTTCTCCAAACACGGAAAATTTAAAACTCCAACCCAAGGTTGGGCCAGAGTTTTAG
>JAOXJP010261494.1:875-20982 GCA_025762735.1 Platanus orientalis | reverse complement strand
AAAATATGTCATTACGTCTAACACAATATGACATGTGATAGACTTCGTACCCACTGCATATGCCCGACAATGTCGGGTCATAGAGAGATCTGATCCGACTAGAAAATCTTATGCGGCATCGACTAGTGGCTTGCATGCAGAGCCTACTGTCGAGTAGTATGTTAGAGAAACACCAGAGCCTGCGACCGAGGAGTATGTTAGAGAGACATCAGAGCCTATTGCCGAAACGTCTGAAGATGTTGGAGAGGCGTGTGAGGATGTTATAGTCCCCAGAGCGCCTACGGACCCGACGTTCCTCACTAACTATGTCACACACATGGCTACATCTGTGCAGATTAGGATATGGCGGGGCTATATTCAACGCTCCAGCCTATTCTCATTGGTTGACAGTTCCTATCGAGCAGTGAGCTGTGTTGTTATATCTACATTCGTCGAGAGATGGTATCCTGAGACAAACACTTTCCATTTGTCATTTGGGAAGATAACTATCACACTCGATGATGTAAGCACACTAATTTTTATTCTTGTGGTTGGGAACAGTGTCTCCTCCAACATACGGGCACGTGATGCACATAAATTGGTAACTCGTACACTTGGAGTGACAGAGGCGAAGGCAGCACATGAGCTTCAATTTGTACGTGACTGGTCCCTCAGGCTAGAGTAGCTATGGTGCAGATTTTAGGGGAGGGTAGCTGACGCTTATGGCGATGAGGTGATTAAATGCTCCGTCAGGGTATATTTGCTTTATTTAATCGGGTGCACGTTATTTGCAGACAAAACAACGACTCAGATGCAGGTCAGTTATCTCTAGTGCCTAGAGGATCTTGATAGGGTCTAGACATATTCGTGGGGAGCCGCTGCTCTAGTACATTTATATCAGCATTTAGGGGTTGCCAGTAGGTCGGATGTATGGCAAATCACTGGCTACCTTACGCTGATGGAGAGGTGGATATATGAGTACTTTCCCTTCGTTGTTTAACACTGGAACATACGTTATCATCCCAGTTAGCCACGTATCCACCATTATTTGTCACGTAGGGAGGCAGGTTGTCTTACAAACAACGGGATGGTGCTCCTGGAGTCCATTGATGCCTTGGGCCTCCACCAGGTATTATGTTTATTTTTATATAGTGTAGCATAGTTCAGTACTATCATCATTTTCCTGTAATTATCTTTTATATGTCTAACGTATATTTTAACTTGTGCAGGTCACATGGACACCATACGACAATGATAGGTAGTATTACCCGCTACTTGAGGTTACGTTCTACCATGGCATGCTTAAATGCCTTGACATCGTAGAGCCCTACCATCTGATGCGGATGTTGAGGCAGTTTAGGCAATGGCAGATCGTTCTATCTGCCCCACTAAGCTTGAGAGTGCTAGTACTTAGTGCCAGTGCAGCGTCCTACCATCCCACTCATATTTTTACTAAGAGGTGTGACAGAGCCACGTACTCTTGGATGAGCATCGGTCTGTGCTGTCACCTCATCCTAGCAATTGTGTGTCACATCAATACGTACAGCATTCAGATGACAGATCGCATGGAGCATCACAGACAGATTTACAGTCAGCAGAGTAGGTATATCATTTCAACACTCTTATTTCTCATTTTAGTTAGTTTTTGCTATTGCAACTTATATTTATATGTACTTATTTCAGCGTATTGAGCAGACAATGGATGTATTGAGACCGATTGTCTAGCATTCGACACTTAGGTACAATCATTTGTTGGGTGCAGTTACGAGAGTATGGGATATCCTGACTTGTCGAGCTAGCGACTCCGTTGAGACGACAATATCAACGCGGGACTACAGACGGCAGAGGAGGCGGATCACAAAAACGAATATCACAGAGACACAGACTTAGTTTTTTTTTTTGGATGAGTTGTATATGTACTTTATAGGGGATGAGGCCCTAAGTACATTGGCCTATTTTGTTTGGGGATGACCCTATTTATATAAATTATAGTTTTTGTTTCTTTGAATTCATTCTTTACTTGTTATTATGATTACATTTTTATACTTTAAAATCACGCACTAAAATATTGCAATCGCTCAATGAAAAAATTAAAATAAAATAAAACGACTGTGTGTGGGGATGAGGTCCTTAAAAAATAAAAGATCACAACTGAAATATAAAAATTGAAATAATATGAAGATTAATTACCAAATGAATGTGTTGATACAAAAGGTTTTAATAACTATTGATTATATATACAAGTTGTCAATACAAAATTGCACAATCAATGCACTGTGCGGGATACATCTAAGCTATGTTTCGTCTCACTCAGTCGACAGTCAAATCTAACGTCTTTTGTGTTGCTACATATTCGCTAACCATATGTCGAAATTCTTCAATTCGTGGTTCATACGAATGTAGTGCCCATCCCAACGCACTATCAGCCCGGTATCTATGCCTATATGTCGCGATGGGTGGGATAAGATGACCCAACAGAAGGAAAATCTATAGACATAACAATGGGTGAAGTTAAATGCAAAATATAATTGACTGTAATAGCACATTGCAACTTATATTTACCTATACAAAGTGGTTGTTGTTCACGAAGCCAATAACAAGTTCCTTCCTAGTGGCAGTAGGTATAGGGTCGGATCAGAGTGGTAGGAACATTAGACAGTGTCGTGCACCCAAAAGGTACAGAACAACATGGTAATAAGAGGCTATCAGGTGGCCACATTCTGGCATGGTCATCCAATACTAGTATGACGTACCTTCCATGAAGTGCACAATAGAATGCCTAATCTCATTTAGTGCTATAAAACCCATCGAAAATTCGCTCATAATATTGTGTATAACTATCCAGTTCATGTAACAAGTTATTTTGGACTTGTAACCAACCATCCTCTCCCAAGCCCAATAAGGTAACAATCGCTCAGAATCCACAATTTTCATCGACTTCTACGTCTATAATATGCTGAATAAACAAACGTATGCCATATGGAAAGTGCCTGATGTAAGTATCATATGACGAGAATCGACTTGACTTCTGACGAACAACTTGTGATAGAAGGGATAATGCATTAGCATCAATGATATAACAAATCAACTTCACTTACACAGTAAGAAACCTATTAATTACCTTCTCTTTTACTATCCTCTGTCCGGTTGGTTTCACCGACTGTAAAGGGTTGGCATCCATTGAACCTGTGACAGACGGGTAGTAGTTATCCTGCATCAATGGTACTCTTTCAAATGCGGATGGCTCACATCAGGTAGATTTATCCATCTTTCCAAGTGGCCTACCTCACATTGTCGATTTGATCTCCGAATCCTCTACATGTGTATTCCTCAAATTCACCAACTCCCTCAATTTCCTAAGCAGCTGAGCCTTGCCTGACTTGACAGCTTGTGCGTAGGCCTACTTTAACAACTCAAATTCCTCGATATGAATATCATCCTCATTCACATGGTTCTAGTTCGAGGTGGGTTGCATGTCAAGCTTGTGCCAATGAGTATGCAAAGAATGAAGTGGGATCAGACACCTCTTTCTAGTATAGTCAGCAATTTCGTGGGCATATGGCAGGCCATGGGTGTATCTAAGCTAACATCCACATGTAACGGGGTCAATCCCAATAAAACCAACCCACTTTATCTCATCAAATATCTTCTCAAGTGTAGTAATGGATACATTCCCACGAAATTCCCTGAACATGGACAACCTGAAACTGTGTTAGACGATCATCTTCAATTTCTCAAATGATACCTTGATTGATGTATCCTGTAACAAGAGCATGTTGTGTACGTTCGACTAAGGGGACTTGAAATTTCCTTGACTAGATCCCAACTGCTTCTTTAACCTAGCATAGGCATTCTCAACCCTATAGGAAGCATAAGGAAAAACTAGTTGGATACCAACCAATAAGGAACAATTGTAAGTAGAAGAAAAAACAAAAAACAATCTTACTTATTTGTCATTGTAGCCCCCAGATGCATAACTAGGTCTATCTAGGTCGCAACAAACCTATCCCTGTAGGTATCCAACTAATTCCGCACATAGTCAAGTGCGTCTGGATAATGATTGGACTGCTTCTCCAATAATGCTAAGTGGTTATCGTAATCCTCTTCTATTGCTGATAGAACTACTAGATTCTAGTAGGTCATGAAGAAATCCCACACCTCCTTTGTTGAAAATAACTTCTTATACTTTGCAAGCACATTCTTAGTGATGTGCCATCTACACAACAGATGTGTGGCAGTGGGAAACACTTATGAGATAGCATTCATTAGGGCCAAGTCCTTATCTGTCACAATGACGTGGGGCAAAACACTATCATCCATAATACCACGCAAGGCATCTAGGGCCTAATTGAAGTTGTCATCCCTCTCATGTTGTAGAAACACAAACGTCATAGAGAAGGTCATGTCAGTAGAAGTCATCCTAATGATTTCCAGGAGGGGTATACAATATTTGTTGGTTTTATACGTGCAATCCATGAGCAACACATGTGGGAATGCATGTAATAAATCCAAGCTGGTTGGGTGTGCCCAAAATAAGTCAGTGATAACCTCACTATCCTCACTCGTATGGTGCCACTTGATGTATTGATGCTCAGCCAACAGTGCCAATAATTGCTGCATCTGGGATCTCCCACCATTTTCTTCCAGCTCATATTTGTGTTGTGCATTATAGATTGCCTCCATTGTAGTTGTGTTGAGGGGATCTTTTTTCTTTATAGTGACCAAAATGTCTTTTGGTCGTACGTTACTCTTGGACATGTATTTCAATAATGAGTACTCCTCTTCGGATAATCTACTAACATAGGAGTGACCCTCTAGATAATTTGCAGCCCAGTGGTTATGCATACCGCATACAACTTCTAACATCCAGTCATCATCGCTGGACAACTTCTTGCCTTTCAATCGGAATGGACATTAGCATTTTTTTGTACCCATCCTCCTAACATTGGCACCCACACCGACGTTTTTAGACCTCTTATCTTCTCTATACCGTCCACTCCTCTCACATCCAATGGTTAGACTGGCTTTTCTTATAGCACCACCTGAATTTAAGTTCAAAATGGAAATCACAAAACCATTCTTCTTTGCAACATCTATTGCCCACTTAATTAAGTTCGCCCGACTAGTGAATATCTGCAAAAGAGAGAAAGATCATAACGGTTAATTGATCCACTTACTATGGATTGATTTTTAGCATATATTAAGGACTGATTTTTACCTCGTATGTGATGAACTCATAACTGTAATCTATGACCATTTGATCACAAGTCTAGTTACATTGGGTGGGCTACAATCACAAGATTTATATTTATATATTAATAGACAAAACAAATCCTTAAAAAAATTGATTGATTAAATTTTTTTTTGGTTATATTCGGACATGAGTAACTGAGCATAGTAGGGTTTGCTCGACTAGCCCAACTGAGCACCCTATGTGGTGCTCGGCCAGACTAATTGAGCAGACAAAAATGTACTCCGTTAGGCTGGCCGAGCACCACATAAGGTGCTCGGTGGTGGTGCTCGGTTGGGTTGGCCGAGTAGACCCTGCTATGCTTGGTTAGCTTAGCCGAGCACACCATTGGTTGCTCAGCCTGGTCTTGCCGAACACAACATGAAAAATTAAAAAAAAGATTTCACGTACCTGCACGCTTCCTTATCGCTCCAGTTCACTTCCATTGTACTCCATTACTTCACTTCTCTCTTGTAAATGCCTAACCATCAAAATGAGGTGTTGGGAGAAGGATTTGGGAAGAAACCTAAGAAGTGAGGTGTGTTGGGAGAGAAAGAAATGGAGGGGAGGGGGTATGTAACGTTGGTTTTGGAGAGAGAGAGTGAGGTGGACTTAGAAATCTTTTTTTTTCTTCAAAAGGTTAATGTAGACTTTGTACAATGGGGTATTTTGGGAAAGGAAAATATGAGTTTTCAGTGAGGTGGAATTAGAAAAAACTGTGGTGGAAATAGAACATCCCTACAAAATTTTAGGCCCAAAATAGATCCAAAATAAATTGTTGGGCCTTAAATAGGCTTCAAGCCAGCCCAAGACACATTAGGTTGTTACAAAAGATTGGATTTGCTATTATACAATATAAAGAAATGAAGCTAAACCCGAGGCCCATCGACTAATTAATTACAAGGTTAACATTATAAAATAAAAAAAACCAATCCATTTGCTATTATATTGATAAAAAGATATGATACCCAACTGTTTACACCATAATTTACCACCAGAAGATAATCCCTAAGATTAAGCCATGTGGTAGCATCATGAGAAGAACCTTAATGAGATTTAATTGATGGAAATGGAAACAGTTACATCTCTTGTTTGTGGAAGAATTTGAAATTCAAAGGATAACTGTTGAATTGAATGGATGGTGCATTACTATTAGAGAAATTTCTTATAAACAGTTACCATGACAAATGGTTAAAGTGATTAGCGGAATTCAGATTCAAAAGAAGCACAATAGTTACTTGTATAGGTGACAAAAATATTATTGAAGGAATTTTAGAGGAAGCTACAAAAAAAGGTGTCAACAAGAAACAAGAACACATGGAGGAAGTCAAATAACTGCTTCGAGGCCTATAAATAAGAAGCCAAGACAACAAAAAAGAGATCCCTCGATTAACAAACTTCTCAACTCATACAAAAAACTTAGTCAACTCTTGAATGTTAAACAATCCTTATTATTAAAGAACTCTCAATTTAGATAATTAGTACTTGCATTCTATTCTTATTTCAAAAGGATCTTCTCTTACTTAGTTTGTAATCATGTTTACTATTCATCAATTTACGTCTTCCATCTTTATGAAGTTATGTTTTCTCTACAACCGCATACATTGCATGATTGGGATGTATCTCAAAGCAAGTTTCTTTCTATAATCACCTTTGATTTTAAGTTCATTAATCTATAGAGTCTCATTTGCTAATAATTTTGGATAGTTAAATCCTTGTTCTTACAAGGCAAAAAGAAACTATAGAGGGACTAACCCTCCGCCTCGTAATCGCTTGAAATAACAATGGCGGCTGGATAAACCTCCAAGAGGAAGATTGTTTTGGTTGTTTTGTTTAAATCGACACCTAGGGTCATATGAGAAAAGATCAGATTTATGCTAACTAGGCACTGGCATGCCCAAATTAGCTTTTTTGTTCAACACCAACCCAAGCCCATTAAATCATTATCAACCCAAGGCATGTGAGGCCTTTTTATTAATTTTCTTAATTATTTGAAAGCTTAGGCCTTGGGTTGGTCCAGTCCTATTTGCAACTAGGGGTGAGCATGGGCCTGGGGCCAGCCCAAACTCGACTAGAAAATGTAACATCCCACATCCAATTTAGGTAAGTCTTAGAGACTTGGAACCGACACTATGTGTCTATTAATGGAACCCTTGGTAATTATGAGCAAGATGGTCAATCTTGGTGCCCAAGGACATAAAGTACAACCTAGGGAAGTTTGGAGGAGAGTTAGGCCAGTAACACAGGACTTGAATAACCCAAAAAACACAGAAATAGACTTTGTGAATTTAGACTCAACACAGGAGGAATTTGAGTGATCACAAATATTTTCAAGTGATCGAACAACCCTCGAGAAAAATGACATTTGGGTGTTCATATTTTCACTCAGTATGAGCGATTGAAATTAGATTTTTGAGCGATCTAAAATTGGGTAGAATGCTCATCAGGATTCACATTAGCACGTGATTTGTCTTGTTTTGTGTGGGATCCAAAAGTGATGACCCCGAACCCGAATTTTACTTGTTTTGAGGATAAAATAACTTAGAGAGAAGGAGGAAGAGAAATAGTGAAGCACTTTGGGAGAATTGGGAAATGGGAGAGAACTCTTCTTCTCCAAGAGCAAGGTGAGTCCCAAATGCTTAAATCTAGTTTAGGATAGAGTCTCTCTTCAGTTTTTTACCCATAGATTTGTGGTTTAATCTTAGGGAAGGAAAGAGATTAAAAAAGAAAAAGGAATTTCGGTTGAAGAAACCTTGAAAGCAAGAGATGATAGCATTCTACAAGTTGATATACTTAATATACACCTCTTCCTCTTTTATAGTCTTAGTTCTATTGATTATGAGCTTTGATTTGAAAATTCTTCATCTACTCCCTATGAATCTTTGAAATTGTAAGTAGATATGCATTACATGCATACACCTTCACTCTTAAGTTCCCAGAAATGTGATTTTTATCCTCTATTGTGAAGATTTGTGATCTATATGAAATTGATTCTTGTAAGTTGGTAAGCACATCCTCCCACTCTTAAGATCATATAAATGTGACATTTACTCTATGCTTTAAAGATTTATGGATTGTTTTCCATGAAATTGATGTTTGGATCCTAGTTGCATTGACTTAAGCTTGATTAGAATGTTCTATTTTTCTACCTCTATGAGTATGATCTCTATCTATTTGATTTATGGTCTCATGATTGGTTATTTATGATTTACAAGTTTTATAACATATCGATGGATTCTTTACATATGCCTATTGCTCATTTTAGTGGATTCTCTTTACTCATTGTCAATCCATATTGTTATGTATTAATTCTATGGATTCCCATCCTAGAATCTAGAATTTATGTGTTCACATTCGAGATTTGTGTCTGTTGGTGATTTTAATAGCCTAAGCATATTGACTTCATCTATGTTTACATTCGACATTTAGAATAGCAGCCTCATTTGATTTTTATATTAGTTTGAAACATTTAAGCTACTTTGTGTTATCTTTGGTCGCATGTGGCATGAAAATGTTTTATATATGGTAGACTTTTATATGTTCATATATTTGAACCAAGCATCCTCATTTGCATATTGGTTTTAGCTTTGTATATGAGATTAACATCTTCGGTTTTGGACTCCTTATTAGATTGGACTTATGAATATCTTTTGTATAATGTATTTATGTAGTAGTTATATTACTTCACATAAGTGTGAAAGCCTGTGGAGATTTCTTGATCATCATGGGTTTTTCCTTTGCCCTTCTTTTATGGGTACTCAAAACTCAAGTGACATTTCTTCTTGTAAGACAAACATTCTATGGAAGGGAGAGGTCTTCAAAAAACCTCTATTCTCACTTCCCCGAGTAAGATTTTGCAACAAAATTGGGTGGGCAAAAAAGTAATGCAACCTCTCGGTATGCCCTTTTTAGGTAGGGGGTTCATGGAATGAGTGAACTGAGGCCGAAATAAAAATCCTTATGACTCGGAGAAAAAGAGTAGGATCAGCATAACATTGCGTTTTAAGTAGAAGGCGAATTTTATGTTATAAGGTTATGTCTTTCGACTTGAAGAATACTGGAGCAACCTATCAACAAAAAATGGTCATCATCTTCCAAGAACTCATGCACGATTGCATGGAGGATTATGTGGATGATATCCTTGTCAAGTCCAAGACTTGTAAATCCCATTCAGATTGCCTTCACAAAGTTTTTGAGAGGATGAGACAATACAACATGCGTCTCAATCTTGCTAAGATTGTGTTTGGTGTTATCTTTTGGCAAACTCATTGGTTTCATAGTTAGTAGGAGAGGTCTAGAAATTGATCCCTCTAAGATTCACACAATCTTAGAAATGCCGCTGCCCAAGACTGAGAAAGAATTGAGAGGTCTTTTGGGATGCCTTCAATTCATTAGTCAATTTATTTCCCAACACATAAACAATCGCTTACCAATTTTAAAGTTGCTAAGAAAAGGAAAGGAGCATAGTGTGTTTAGAATATGGAATGTCAAAAAACATTAAATAACATCCACAAATATTTTCGAAATTCCCCGGTTCTAGTTTTGAATTCATATTACATACCAGAGACCCCCAGTACATGATAGGGTTTGATTGATATAGAATGATACTTTCTTCGAGCATGGTGGGAACGAACTTACACTATAGTTCATTAATTAGAGTCGACTTCGAGAGACGGCTAGGATGATTAAAGTAAATGATGAGTACGTATACATCCATTCTTTCAAGACCGATGGAGAGTAGAGCAAGCCTTTACCGGACGTTATTCATGCCACTACTAGATCCACACTACTAGCACTCCTCTCGGTGGGAGAGGGAATACACACCTATTTGTATCGACCAGATCTAAACCCCAAATTTAGCTCTGGCTAGGCGAAAAATACCTACTTCTGAGTTGGTTTCCCATATACCTATCTCTCTTGTCTCTAACTAACTATTAAGAACAATTCTATACGGGATTTGAAAAATCATTTTAAACATGTGGATTTGTTTTGGAACCCTTGACCAGGGGGATTTTAGAAGACTACCCTACTCCAGGAGGAATTATGTGGGGACAAACCCTTGTTCGGAGAAATTTAGGCAAACAAACCCTTGACACCCTAGGAGATTTTTACAGGCTATTATTGATCTTTATGATTGCAGAGACCTTTATGGAAAACACCTTTATGGCATTCAGAGACCCTTATAGGGTTGACTTATATGACAAGTGCCTTTATGGCATTCGAAGACCCTTGTGGGAATGGCATTTATGACAAGCATTTCTATGGTATTCGAAGATTCTTATGGGGTTGACCTTTATAGAAAACACCTTTATAGCATTCAGAGATCCATATAGGGTTAGCCTTTGTGACAAGTGCATTTATGACATTTAGAGACCTTATAAGGTTAACCTATGTGACAAGCGCATTTATGTCTTTCAAAGACCCTTATGGGGTTTACCTATGTGACAAATGCCTTTATGAAATTTAGAGACCCCTATGGGGTTGACCTTTATGGCATATGGAGACCTCAATGAGGTTGGCCCTTATAGCATTGGAGACCCCCTAGAGTTGGTCTTCATGGAATTCAAAGACCTAATATGGATTGTTTGCATATGATTTAATTTGTTGGAGATCCGACATGTGCTGTTTGCATATGATTTAATTTGTTGGAGGCCCTACATGTGTTACTTTCATGGTTTGATTTGTCAGAGACCTTACATGACTTGCATGTTTTGGTTTTGTAGGAACCCTTCTTAAGTTGTATGCTTTCGGTTTTGGTGTTTGATGGAGACCATTTTTGGGTTATATATGCATCCAATTTTGGTGTTTGATGGAGACCCTTGTGGGTTAGCATATATCATATGCATACTTTGAATTAATTTGAAAAACTCCTATGATTATTTTGAAGCATAAAACATATTTTGAATCATAATAATGATATATGTTTAGATTACTTGTTGCACATGCATACATATTTGACATCCTTACTTTATCTTGATTCATTCTTATCTATTGTTATGCTTGCTTTAGCTTCCTTTCCTTATTGTATATTTTATATATCTTTTTGCTAACCCATTTAAGCTCACCCTAATTGACACCACTTTACAGATTGAGGCTATGAAGGTAGAGGTATCATATGGACCGCATGAGATGTGGGAGACGAGATTGGTTGGGTGACGAGGCTTAGGAGTTACTGTTTTTTTAGATTATTGTTTTGAAATTGAGATGTACCTTTATTTTGAACTCTTTGGATTTGTGCCCCCTTTCTGGTTGGGGTCGGATATTGTAATATTGGCTTATGGAAGCCTTTTCTTTTAATACTAGATATATGAAGTCTTGAGTTACTTTAGATGTGAATGTATTTATTTCCGCTGCATTATGAGATTGTTATTTGATGTGAGCTTTTATTATTATGTTGCACATTGGTAGTGTAAATGGTAAAAGACTGAATAATCCATTACTATTTGTAATCATGTATGGTTTAGACGATATACAACTAACATCCCATTGCGTTATGTATTTGGTTGATGGATTTAAAGAATATAAAAATAACAAACATAATTTATATGGAAAAGTAAGAAATAGAACAATGGTTAGACTTCAGAAACGGGATCTCCCCACCATGGGATACGAGTTCAGGGTGTGTTATTCAATGTCCGATCTGGATATGGGTCACGAATATAAGCCACAGATCTAGGTCGTGACAGAAAAAGTCTGACCCGTTCTTAGCCTAATAAGGGCTTGGGCCCGAGTTGAAGGCCTGAACCTTTATTAGGGTTGGGCTTGAGCTTACCTCGACCTAGCCTAAGGCCTGAAGTTGTAAAACTTATGGACTAGGTTTAAGTCCGACCCAAAGTTCGATAAAATAACTAGAGTTGGACTTAGGCCTAAAGTTTCTAAAAAATTTCAGGCTCGGGCCTGAGCCTAGCACGGTCATGACCATGCACACCCCTATGTGCATTGGTTGTAACAACCTTTAAGTTCCAATTGACCTGAACCTGACCCAAACTTATATTGGTTAGGATTAGAACCGAGTTAGTGGTGAGTGTGGTTTGAACAGGTCCTAAAAATGGCCAACCCTAATTCGACCTGAATTCAAACTGGATTGAGATTCTCCCAACCAAGAATGCAGTATATAAGAAACCACATCTCCCCTATCTTGTGTATTTTGAGAGAACCCTTTCTTTCTTGGATTTAGCAAGGTGCTATACATTGTACACGCACATGAGCACGGATACAGGCAAGGGCTTGGGTGTTGGAGGCATACCTTGCACTTTGTATTAGCATATCATCGCATTAGAGGTCACACTATTCCTTTTCGAAGATCCAGATAAGATCTTGGCTTGATCGCAATTGAATGGTCTATAATGAGACTGGATTGTGAGTAAACCAAGATCGGGTTTGAATCACACTGCAACCAAGGAGCACCACAAGCGATGTGTACTGTGATGGAAGTGTACCGCGAGTGATGTATATTGTGATGGAGGTGCATCACGAGCCAAGTGAACTGCGATGAAGGTGCATCATGAGAAAAATGCACCACGATGAAGCATAGACTGCAATGAAGGCCTGATAGGGTTTGACATCGAGACTGAAACTTGAATTAGGATGAAAGCTCGTTACGGTCTCTACACCGCGATTGAACTTGGGCTTGTTTGCGATAGGCACAAAATGGACATGGTGAAACTTGCACGTCAAGTAAGTTCGTACTAAGCCCATGTCGTACATTGGGTCGCAATCAAAAGCCCAAATTGATATCCATCAAAAAGTGGGCATGTAATGGGGTTTGGTGAGATTGGTTGGGAGCCCATCATCATTGTATAAAGAAAATGAATGGGCTTGAAAACGCACTTGAAGACTATGACATTTAGTAGCATGAAAACCAAGAGAAAAAGAGGAAGAAGAAAGAAAATAAGGCTGCAACTAGAAGTCATCTCTCTTTTCTTTTTCTTTTTTGGGTATATGTTGAAAGACAAGGCCCTATACAGCCCTTGGATTAGCACCTCCCTTTCAGGAGCTCTTACTTGCATCGTCGGGTTGAAAAACCACATCAATCCAAGTGTGTTCACATTGAGGAACTTTCACTCGATTGATGGTGCTACCATTGTCTTCTTGACTCGATTTTCACATTTGTTTAACAAATTGATAAAGAGAGACTTTGTTGATTTTTTCAGAAAATTTGAACAATTTTCCGTGGACTTTTTTTGAACTCCCGACTCAATAAGGGCAATAAGGTGTATGGGGAAGTATCCTACATCTTTGCCAGGTAGTGCAAGGTCTTTGAGGAACAATGAGTTGATTATGAGCTTAGTTATATATATCTTGCAGCTAGCTTGGCATGCTCTCTTGCACAATCTTGTGGGAGGCTTTGACTATCTTCTAGAAAAGCAAAAACGACACCTTTATGTCTTGGGTCATTCGAATTTAATTTTTATTAGATTAAAATTACTTGACTTTTATGATCACAGAATTAACAAATTAATTGGAATTATTGGATTTTAGATCCAACATTGATGACCAACAATTAAGAAAGAAAGAAAAAAAAAACCCTTCAAAGTAAGGTTGTCAACTATCCAAATATTTATTTGTCCGTATCCCATTCATATTTGGTCCATTTAAAGAAAATATGGTCCTTATGTATCCGCTCCTGTTTAATATTCAATATGAATAAAAACTTGATAATAAACAAACTGATTGACTGTATGAATACCTTGATCCTAACTCTAACCCATTTCTCATCTCCCTTTCTCAAATGACATGAAGGAAAGCTGAAACCTCCCCTATAACTGGTTCCCCTTTGGTTGAACTCCGATTGTCTTTCATTTATGTAGTTCCTAGCTAGGTTCTTATTGTCTTCATAATCTTTATTGTCCCAGTCATCTTCACATTCATTCCTGAGTCAGTGATACAGAACTCTCCAACATCATCTTCTTCTTCTTCTGCTAATATTTCTTCTTTCTTCTAGGGTATTCTAATCACTGCTTCCTCTTGCTGTTACTAATAGTTTCATCCCTCTCCGCTTATCTCCTTCACCCTGTGCTTATAATCTTAAAATATTTGTCACCACTTAAAACTAGAATTTTCTGACAGAAGGTGTAACTAGATATTCGGATTCGTATATGATGTTTGGTTAAGTAAACGAATATGAATATAGATCATATTTTTAAATATCCACAAGATATTCAGATTTGTCACTAATATTCGGCTAGGAAACGAATACAAATGCGTATATATCTGGCCTGCTTCCTATTTAATCCATTTACAGCCCTACTTAAAACACTCGAAACATTGGGTGGTGAGTTGTAACTTTCTACATTTAAGCAACTCTAATCCCAAACCTGTTCCAATAGATGCGGTGGATCGAAGGTCAACCGTGTAACGGATCCAAATGCCATTCAAGGCAACAACAATAATACTACGAAATCATTTGTGGACAAGAGACGATCTCTAGCTTACTGATAATACAATGTTTAGCTCATCGCTTATTATAAAGACAACAACAAATGAGCTAAAGGATGGGTTTCAACTTTCAAGACATGCCTGGCTGTGGCTTTATGGGAGGTGGTGGTGGCGGTCTGAAAGGTCGTCTTTCTCTTTCTGCGTCTCTTGGTTCTACAGGCGTCCAGTTATCCATCCCTCCACCTATGCACGCACGTAGCAACGTTGTGTATTAGAAATATTTTTACAAGTGAATGTAAACAAAATCTAACAGTTTTTGTTCCACATTACAGATATTATTGGGCTGTCAAGTGTGGAACTTTTCACACCACAACGACTGCAGTTCGGAGTAGTGCATCTGTTGGTAAAGCATTACAAGCGAAGCGAGCTTCCACGTAAAGAGGTAGAGAATTCAGAGGGAGAGATAGACGAGAATCAGAAATGAAAAAAGAACTCAAGTGCCTTCTCTGAGGCCTTAATTTCATTATGTTTATATATTGAACTGTTACATCGTTTGATTATGTTACAACAGCCTTAACTTCACCTACCCGTCGATCTCTCTAACTACTTAACTACCACCAGCAGATCTAAGAGCAAATTCTGTAGAATACGCTTAATTAGGAGCCAATAAGAATGCATCCTACAACCTCAGAGGGGGGGATATTTTTGGTCATTACGTAATCATCAAAGCACCCAGCATAACCAAATCCTTTATTGTCAGGATCTGCCAATGTGTGGGTCACCGGGATTTGGTAGGACTGATATAAGTCAGCCTAAGATTGGCTTGGACTGACATTAACTAGGGGCCGACACATGCAGCGCCGAAAAAATGATTTACACTTTTGGGGGTTGCTTTTCACTTTTTGGCGCTGATGTGTTGGCCCCAAAGTCAGTCCTACCTTAGGTTGACTTTTGTCAGTCCTACCAGATCCGTAGGGGGTGCGTCACGCAGTGATTGGTCCCTATTTGAACTCTATGTATTCGAGCTCTCAATTTGACTTTCTCTACACACGGCGCACACACAATGCTCCTCACAATGGCAGGGATTTGGTACGTAACCTGCTTACTGACCTGTCATTGCATATGCAGCAACTGACACGTGGTGTAAAAAAGGTGATTTACACTTTTTTACATCATGTACATGTATTGGTCGCTGCATATGCACGGCAGGCACCACCATTGCTCTTACAATTGGCATTCAGTACAGTCTGTGTGTGTGAAACAAGGTGACCTTAATTTCAAGTGATCTTACCGACAGCGCAAATAAGTTGTAGGATGGCAAGTGCGAGAAGAGCAAGGAAGAGGAACTGTCTCTTCAGTTTGAACCCTATGTTGCCGTAAAGGAGTTGTAACTTTCATGACTAAAAAAACTAGCCAAATGCTTTGTTTCTAACAAAATTTCCAAACTCCTTACCTTATCACTTTGAAAATTATATTGGTGCAAAAAGCCCAATCTTTTCCACCATATTAGGTTTCATTCAAGCATGCTGACTTTCTTGGTTGGTAGATTATGTTTATTAGGGAGAAGGTAATATTTATTAGGATTTGTACCTTTATTTGTTGTTGTTAAATTTGGATTTGTACCTTGTACACTAAGTTTCAATCGCTTTTTTATTTTTATTTTTTATTAAGAGTTTAATTGTCTTCTAATATTCATATAAAACACAATATTTTATATGTATTAGTTTTGAATGGGACACATTCGCGGAACCAAACCATGGTGGTCTGATCAGTTTTGAATGTGTCAACCTATTTTGTGGCCGAATTCGGATCCTTTACAGTTTACACACTACCATAGTTACTACAGCCCTAGTTCATTGCCGTCTAATTGTTGTGACACACGGCACAGTTTTAACAATTCTTAAAAGAGTTTGGAGATTGTGCCACATGGCAGTGGTACATTCCATTCCGTACAACGATTTTCCAGCCAACAAGAAGAAATATGGAAATTCTCATTCCATAAGACCGGTCTCATGGGAGAGCGCCCCACCCCTTATAGAAGTCAGATGGGAATAAGTGGTAAACCCCCAATCTACTCATCCTAAAGCTACCCATGTCATGCACGTAGAAGATGGAGACTCTTTTGTTTATCACAAACCCAGCTCACAAACTCGACCTATAACTTTGGTTTGGTCTGGCATGTTTATAACCCGGATTGCTTGGGATGGAAAATCTCAACTTGGCTGAATTAAGGTTGTCAATTGGGACAGGCTGGCCCGAAGTCTGATTGTTTGAACTGAAAATTGGACATATTGGACATACAAAATTTCAGACCGGACTGAGTTCGGGCCCCATTTTTAGGTCCGAAGTTATATTTGGACCAAGTTTAGGCAAACTTAATTCTAACCTGATACCTGGTCCAGCCCGAAGAGTTAACTCACAGGATGACCCAGCCAGTAATAAGTAACAAAATAGCTCAGCCCGAAAATAATTAAACATCCGTCATTGATCTATTTTTTATCAAACCACACATTCATAAAACCTAAACTTGATTCCCACTAAAAAAAAATAAACAAACTTGACCCCTGTGATATGTATTTAGGCTAGGGGTAATTATTGACCCAAAATTGACTGTGGAATATTTAGTTCGGGCAGCCCAAACTCGACCCAAAGCCCATTACTTTCAAGCGGGCTGAGTTTGGATACACAGTTTTGGGCCAAGTTTGGGCTTCGGCCAAGATCAGGGACATTATAAAGTTTTGGTTGGGATCGGACTGACATGGCCCGGCCCAATCTGCCCCTATTGACAGCCCTTTGAATTGGTTATTCGCTTAAGGCAACCCGAACAAATGTGTTATATTTGAGCACTTGTACAGCTTGGAGGCGTACGTGTGTTTAGAAGTTATATGTAAGGTACTAGACTTGGTGATGTGGTTTGAACAGTGCCAAATTTTGAAAAACCAAGGTCCTTGGGTTTGTGGTTCAACCGGTGTCATTGTCTTTGTTTCCTTCTAAGGGTACTTTGGATGGGTTTGATCCCCCAACCAGCTGCCCGAGTCGCACCACTACTCAGAAAGCATTTGAGCTCAGCCCAGTTCAGGCATGGTTCTTCTATAAACGACAAGCATTGGGCATTTCCCGTGCCTCTTAAGCTTCTCACAGACCCAGGAAATGAAGACATGGTATGTGAGGCGCCGCTGTGCATGGGATTTACCATTGCCTGGTATTTGCTCAAAAGGACGCATTTCTTCAAAGGGGGCCATGATACCATCAATACTACAAAGCCTTGAACTTGCATAAGAGAGTGGGTGATATTAAGCTAAAGGGCCTCATGCAACAAGGGAAAAGAAAAAGGTGAGAAATCCAAAATCCTTATATAGTCATATATATTACCTTTGCCGTGAAATATTCAAAAACAACTTCGACTGGAGAGATGGAGAGCGACGGGCAGCATCACCCAAAGTAGTGAAAAAAGCCTTAGTTTTGTGCGGATACTAATAATCGGTAACCGGATCCTTTAAATGTGATCAGGAAACCGATGTGTTATAGACTGAGGAAAAAAAAAATAGCGAAGTCTACAGTACAAACCAAGGATAGGACCTCATATCAAGATTAGCAATGAAAAAAAGAAAAAGAAAACGAAAGAGCCTAAATTCCCACAGAGGAGAATGTTAGTATGAAAAATAATTAAAAAAACATAGTTACAAAGAAGATAAGAGCCTAAAATGTTGTTGTGAATGACAGAATCATCTCAATCGACTTTCCACCACCTTGGTACATATTTGTGCTACTCTTAGTTCTTGTGAATGTATTTATTTTTTGATTCTTTTTCTTCTACCTTACTAGTCATTCATCTCAACATTTTATCTTAGCTACACTCATTCAATATATGTATTGTTTCCTAATCAAGAAAGATTATGAGTTTAATCTTTTAGATATCTTTTACAATCTTATCTTCAATTTTAATGGTATTAAATATTAAAAATACTCTAGAAAGGTCAGTCTGACTTCATCCAATCCACTCTAATTCCATAGGTAAAATGCTCTTTAATCTCTTCCTCATAGATGATTGACCCAAGATTAAGGAAATGGTTATCTTTGAGGGCAAATCCTCTACAATAAGCTTAAAATACATTAACTAGAAACTGCCATCAAAACAGGACATGTATATAAAAAAATTGAAATTTCAATATATTGGACCAGAGTTTTAATACACATGTCATGTTGTAAACTTAAAAGTGGGCCCACTCTTAACCACATGTCATTCTTTGACTGCAGTTTCCAGCCAATATATTTTATGCTTGTTGTAGAGGATTTGTTGGTCATTCGTCATATATTTGGCTTTTGGACAATGAAACTCAGGATCGATCCCTCCTTACCAACCAACAACAAAACCCAACTCAACAGTGAACTATCATAATTATATTGGGTTGCTTTTATGACGCCTGTTCCACCTTTCCAATTTATCTAAGGTCATGTCCCTTTTGTTAACTCATAATCCTCATGTCCTATCTCACTATCTTAACCCTAGAAATGGCAACAAGTCGGATTTGATACAAGTTTTGACAAATCCAAACCCTATGGGGTTGAACAATATCTCATCCTGAACCAAGTCCACCTTGGGAAAGAAGTTATTTTTTTGGCATGACCCCATGGGCCTTCATCATCACAGCTGCTTGAAGCAGAACCGGCCTGAGCCAGTTAGAACTTGAGGACCTAAGTAGGTGACACCACTTTGCACCCCCCCTCCAGGGATTTGACCCTGGGTCTGCCCTATGAAAGATAAATGCCTCAGCCGCCGCGGTACTGGGGTATTGGCGGGAATGGAGTTGAATCATGAAATGTGAGTGAAGATGAAAAAATTAAGGGGAAGAAAAAGAGAAGAAAGAGAAATATATTCTTCAAACACTTCAAATATTATACTTAAAACACATGTCGTAGCAGCTTAAACTAGAACGAGACTCAACCCTGATACCAAACCCATTACAATTGGTGCAAGACCGGTCACCCATGTAACCGATCCCAATTCAACTCACCTTTTTAGTGACATTCCTCTTTCCTTTTAGAGCCCTCAACTCATCGTTTCAGGACTAGGTGAGTTGATCGGAGGTCGTCTGTTTCAGTTGGGATCGACCAGATTTTTGTCAAATTGCCCTATATATTGGCTCCACGTAATTTGGTTTTGACTCATCAACTAGTTCATTCAACCTATTTAGTTTTACCATTATTATTTTTATTTTTATGTAATTTAATTTTTATATTATCTTATATTTACCATGAATCCATTGATCCTATAGCACTTATTACCCCTTTAATAAAGAATTCCAAGTTGAAGGAGAATCAAATCTTTAGTGATCAAATGGCTTATTCCACAGTCTGATAGATCTTTCGAAGAACGGATTAAAACAAATATATATATATATATATATATATATATATATATATATATATATTAAATAATTGTGTGAAGGTGTATCATGGTTGAGACACATCACACACAAACTAAATGTATGCGAATATTAACAATCAACGAGAAACACT